>CABHPQ010093267.1:2518-21158 GCA_902168405.1 Peromyscus aztecus
AAAAAAAAAAAAAAAAACCCTCAAACAATAAGTTTAGACTACTATTAGGTTTTCTAAGTACTTTCTAAAAATCCACCACCTACTTCCATGTATTAGGAATGGTTCTCTAGAGGAACATAACCAATAGCATGAACATATACTATAAAAGGACGTTTACTGGATTGCCTGCACAGTAGAGGCTGGGAAATCCAACAACGGCCATCTGCATGCAGTAGAGGCAGAGAAGTCAGTCCTCGAAGCTGGATTCTTTAGCAGTCCTAGCTCAGTGCTGAAGGCCTGGAGCTCCCTGGACAGGTGCTGGTGTGGAGACCATATTGGAGGCTACAGAAGCTGGAGGGTGGTGTCCACAGAGGAAGTCAGCAGCAACGAATGATGTGTTTGCTAGGGAAGAACAAGTGAAGACAGGCAGAGGCACACTGGCTCACTCTTGGATTCTTTTACAGGACATGGTTTTTCTGTGTAGCCCTGGGTGTCCTGGAGCTCCCTCTGTAGACTAGACTGGTCTCAGACTCAGATATTCACCTGTCTCTGCCTCCTGAGTGCTGGAATTAAAGGCGTGGGTCACCATCATCTGGCTTGGATTCTTTGCCTGGAGGAGTGACCTAGGCCTTGGTTGCTGAAGGGTCTGCCAACATCCTGCTTAGATTGGTTTGTTATAGTTTCCTATTAAACTTATACATGGTGTAGTCAATGAAACACCCTCATGGATCTATTGTACTCTTTCTCACATTGTGGTGCAGAAGTACAATGGCCCCCAATAGTCTGGATGCATCATGACTCTTCACACTGTAATGGCTTTCTTAGCCTATTGACTCATGGGCATGAGGAAGCCAAGAGCCATACCTCACAGGGGGAATAGTTATCTGCAGGTGATAGCACAACCTTAGTGTCAAATCTCAAAGGTTTCCACTGTAATTCACCCATCAGAGCCTGCAAAAAGCAGCCCTATTCACCACCGGCACTTTGAGTCTGCTGGGTCATAAGGTCCAGGTGGTAGAGCAGCCCATATAGCAGCACGCACCTGTTCCAGAGCCTTCTTTTCAAGGCCTCACTCAGAACTCATAGCTTTCTGAGTCACAGGGTCTATGGGACAGAGTGACATACTCAAGTGAGAAGGGTGCTGCTTCCAAAATCTTAGTCCCAGTGAGTGGCTGTTTTTCATTGGTGGCACAAGAGGTCAAGGTCAGGAAGTTATTCTGCAAGCTCCACACCAGTGGAGCGCCTACACGTCTTATTATTATTTCCTTTTCTCCACTCCTAGAAATTTTACTGATGTGTAGAGCTGTTGAATTTTTGGTTAGATGTATTTCCTATGCTCTGATGCACAAATGCTTTACCAGCAAGACCAGAGTGACCAGAATGGAAGCTTCCTTCTGTTTGGTGGATCTATTTACTGTAATATCATCCATGTAACTGATGTCTTGTAGAAGATACAGGCAATAAAGATCCCTGAAAATGAAGTTATGACACAGGGGTATATAATTAATTACCCCTGTGGTAGAACCATAAAGCTATAGCGCTGGCCTTGCTAGCTGAAAGAAATTGCTTTTGGTAGGCCTTGTGGACAGGTATGAAGAAAAAAAAAATTGTTAAATTGAAAGCTGAATACTGAGAGTACCAGGTGGGTTAATCTGCCAAGGTAGGAAAGTACATCTGGGTCAGCAGCTGCAATTGAAGTTATCACTTGATTAAGTGATGGTAATCACCCATCATTCTCCAAAATCCACATACGTTCTGCAAAGGCTAAATAACAAGGTTCAGTAGATATGTGTTGGAAACTACCACTGCATTCTTCTAGTCTTTGATGGTGGCATTATTTCTGCAATCTCTCCATGGCTGAAATATTGGTTTTGATTCACTATTTCTTCAGGTAGATGCAGTGCTAATGATTTCTATTTGGCCTTTAAACCACAATAGCTTCACTCAATGAGTCTGTCAAATGATGGCTTGGCTTGGCATGTTCTTTGGGGAAGATTACTGCTGTTCCATAGACATTAATTACTTCAGTCAAGGGTAGAAAGGCCAATACCACAGGGGTCAAGGGTGGAGGTGGGGCTCCATCTACTACTAAAGGTGGAGATGATACTTCCTAAGGCAAAAATAAACTCATCAAGATCCGAGAGTTCAGTGCTGTAGACTTCAACATGGTCCTTCCACATATCCCCATCTCTGGTTACAGTATCCCACTGTCTTCCAACCAATGTCCTCGATTTAAATGAAAACACACTTCAGGCAAACAAAGGAATGAACTTTGACCATAAGCCAGCTGATCAAAGAATGAGCTTGAGTTTGGTTTTTGGCAACTTTAGGTTCATAGCTTCTGGAAAAAAGATTTTCTCTCAAGACACTTTGAGCACACTCAGTGGGCCAGCTCCAGAAATCACCAAACTCATTAAATAAATTTATTCTTATAATTTTGTTTTCCTAGAGCCACTCCTGGTACCCAAGTCTGTATTAATTAGACTACTGTAGATAAACAGAATGAATAGACTATATGTGTATGACACACACACACTATATATATATAATATATATATATATATGATTTATTAGACTAGTCTATGCAATGGGAAGGGGCAATTCAACAGTGACTATCTGCACATTGGAGAGACAGAGAATCACATAGCTACTCACTGTGTGAAGCTGAGGCCCATTCTAAGGTGTAACAGTTCCTGTGGCCTGTGTTGTGTCTAAGAAAGGAGCAGAGGACTTTCCTAATGCCCAGGAATGGACTTTCTACCATGTTCTGCAATTCAACCTTGGCCCAATTAAGTCAGAAAAGGGAGAAATGTTTTGGATGTTACACTAAATATTCAGAGAACATCTACTCAAATCATCTCCAAGAAACTATTTTTTTCATATCACCTTCATTGTACAGATGAGGAAACTGGACTTTAGAAGAGTTCAATAATTTGCCCAAGATGACCAGCTAGTACATGGCAGCGTCTACCTTCAAAGTGAGGCAGGGACCACAGACTGTTCCCTCCTGGCTACACTGTCTGCTTTCTAGATGACTCTTCTAATCGTACACTTCACAAGGTGCTAGTAAAATCATCAAACTAGAAGTTCCAGAAGAAAAATGGAAGGGTTGTTAGGATTTAGGTTCAAATATTGCTATTAGGAATAAGACAAAACTATAAACATAAACCAATCATGTATCTATCCCTGCCGTTAAAAAAAAAAACCTAAATTACTTGTAGTTGTTTCTTGTTATATGAAAGAAAGAACTACATACAGTGCTTTTGAAGGTAATATTTTTCAAAAGAAGCAAATAGTGACATTCATAAGAGAGCTCACCTGTTTTTGAAAGCTCTTGAAACCTTCATGATCCTCTTTGCTCATTGATGACTTTTTAGATTATCATTTAGTTTATGTCTTTTTAGATATATTGTCCATTAGTGCTCCTTTGCTAAGGCATGGATGTGAGTGGGTGATAGGTGTCAATTCCGTTATCTGGGAAACATACAAGATTAAGTGAGCAGTGATACTCAGTCTAGATAGGAGTTCGATTGATCTGAGGTGGAGTCATCAGGGCTGGAACTACAGCTTCAGAGAGGTAAGATTACAATCTCTTGGCCTTGGTGGTTTGGGGCTGTGATGGTGCCATGTATAATGGTGGGAACACATGGTGGAGGAGACCTGTTTACTTTCTCACATAAGGGAAAAGGAGAGGGATAGAAGGGGGGAGAGAGAGAAAGGAAGAGAAGGATAGGGAGAGAAAAGTGATTAGGGATAGGGAGAGAAAGGGAGGGAGGAGAAAGCAGGGAGAGGAACAGAGAGAGGCTGGCACAGGGTCTCAGAATTTACGTTGTTTCCTCCAGTAACATAATTCCTTCCGCCAGGCTTCACCTCTCAAATGCTCTGTCTCTGGGAATCCCAGCTGGTACAGTTTGGATGATTGTGGCATGGAGCCATGTAGAACACCTTGATTGTTAAAGATTTGAAGAGGGATAAGGAGGTTAAGGAACCATCTCCAGGCTTTCATCAGTTTCCCACGATTGTTGGTAGAACGAGCCACGTGGCCTTGCCTAGCTCTAGAGGAGGCTGGAAGATTCAGGAGAACAGAAAAGAATTTTGGTGGGTCCTGTTACCTTTGTCCAGGCAAAACATTTCTGAGATATTTTCACCTATTTGTATTGGCAGAGGGCATAACATACTGCTTGATACATGGAAAACTCTCAGTTAACACACATCCCATTGAATTTGTTGAGCAGTTTGATCCAATTCTTTTCAGTTTGATCCAATTCTTTTGCTTTCGTTGTACATACCGTTAGCCTACTTCAAGGGGAAACCTGGCTCTTTGAGTGCCAGAGTTTGTCTGAACAACTCAGCTTTCATGTATCAGAAGCAAATGTCTTAAAATAAATCTGAAAACAAAGTTGAAGGATGGATGGTAACTGACTCTCACCATGAAATCCTGCCACTCATCAACACATGAAGGCACTCCTTTTTTTTTTTTTTTTGCCAGAACATCTGTTTGCTGTTGTGTTGACATGGCATCTCCAGTGTGATCTCCACTTAAAAGCATGTCATTACACATTGATCCATACTGAAGGTTGCATGTGGGATCTTGTGACACTTCCTGATGGCTCTATCACGGAGAGGTAGTGCTCAGCATGCATCCACGAAATCCCCATTTCCAGGGGAAGGAGCTGCACAGATTTACTCTATGCACAGAGACAGGTTTCTCACATGGGGTGCAGGAGGATGCTCATGCTTCAGTCTGAGAGGAGCTCATCTCTGCCTCTGAGTAGTACCAGAAAGGATTGGAGGATAAAAAAGGTTTTTTTACACTGTTCACAGCCCTTTACTTGGCATTTTAACTCTGTTCTCTCATGTCCTTCCGTGATCCTGTTTCTATTCTAACCTCTGATCATTTAAATCACCTTTCACTCCCTGGCTTCTCATCCTCGAGCTGCTCACTTAATGCAGATAGTCTCCAAGGGACTCTAAGCAACCTGAGTGACTTCATGTGCCATCTCGCTATACATATCTAGTCTGTACTGTGAGCAGCAAATGAAAGATTCCAGCTTCCCCTTGTCACTATCTACAAAACACTAACGTAAGTCTCAGAGGGCCCCAGTCTGGTTCTGGCTTTGGTGTTAGCTCCCGATGGGGACATCGGGGCAATTTAACCACTCAGATCTCTGCCTTTTGGAATTTGCCCTGGTTGATCATACAGGGCTGTGAGGAGGCTAAAGAGTGGGAATGGTTAGAAAACAATTGAATGTACAACACTATAAAAATTACTCTAAACAAATATAAAGTCATCACTCTGACTCTACTCCTCAGGTATCAACTCTGAATGTCCCCCTAGTTGTACGGCATCTAGCCTTCAAGCACATACAGTTCAATATTCTCAGCAATAAGGTCTATCTCTCCTTCCCCATGGTGTTAGCCTCCTCATCCTCTGTCTCCTGTATGTCCTCTGTTAGTATGTGACCTTACTATCTATGGGCTTTCCTCACCCGGGATCTCAAAGTCATCTATAGTTTATCCCTCTGTTACATTAGCCACATCCAGTCAATCTTCACATCTTATTTTTCTCTCCAAATTGCCTCTGCGTTACAATAACCATTGCATTTGGACTAGTGCTGTCTTGTTCCATTCAGATCTTTGTCTGTTCTCTTCTTCAGGTCCCTCATGACTGCCTTAGTTCTAAACCAATCATGGCTCATCATGAGTGAAGGTTGGTGGGTATCCTGGGGCCCTTGTCTTTGGTGGTGTCTCAGGAGATAGTCTGTGTAAATAAGACAGACCGAGTAGTTCATTTCTTTCTGACAAGACCGTGTGCTTCATTGTTTGGAGGAACAAGAAGTAGAAGAAAAGAAGGAGGAGGAGGAGGAGGAGGAGGAGGAGAAAAGAAGAAGAAGAAGAAGAAGAAGAAGAAGAAGAAGAAGAAGAAGAAGAAGAAGAAGAAGAAGAAGAAGAAGAAGAAACACTTCTTGGATAAAGTACAGACCTATTTTGGGGATCTTGGTACAGGGATTTAGTGCATGTTGGACAGGAAGAATGGGCTGATATTTTGCTGCCACTGCAATCAACATTTCATCTGCAACAAAAAGCAACCATTATAAAACCACAGAACTGTACTGATGAATTTACTTCCAAGTTACTAAAGACCATGGCTTGCAATGGCAATTTTGTTCACTTAAGGCCAAGCAATAGGTATTACACCCTAGGTCTCAAGATGTCCATCTGTGTACCCTGAAACATGTGACATTGAAAAATAATCTTACATTTGATTTGTGAGAACAGAAACAAAGATTAAAACACGAAGTAGCTGCAAAACTTCTCCGTGTGTTATTCTTTTATCTGAGCATCTTCTATGAAGCCTTTGTTTTCACTTATTATATAAAAACTTGTGAACCAATTAAAAACAACGTTAGGTCTCTTGCAGGCAAACAGAGGAGGGCTTTCTTCTCCACGTGTTTTAAATTAGTCCAATTTGTTCATCAGTGGAAAACAAAGCAGTAGACTGAATTCCTGGCAGGGGCTAATCTAGAAATATCAAAGTATTGAAAGATTAATACAACGTTAAGACAGAGGTCAAATGCTAAAATATACCACTATGGAGAGACTCAAGTATAATTTCAACTAGGCGTGCCTGCTAGCATTTCTGACATGTTAATATTTCCTGCTTTGGGTCTGAATAGATGAATGCACAGGCACTGACCTTTCCAGTTTTGAAATGGCTGTGGTTGCACAGTCAGGACAAAGTTATCTGCTTGAGAATGGTTCTCTTTTCTAAAGAATGACAAGATTTAAAAATTCATTATAGCTTTTAAAGCTCTCCAATCATTTGCTTGCTTATTTTCAAAACTCCCCCTCTTATAAGCTAAAGTCCCATGATAGAAATTGAAAATAGGAACATTTGCATACATTTTACACTGTGCTAGCATCATTTTTTAATACAGACAGTAACTCTGTAAGTGGACGCATGTACATAGGAAGAAACCAAGGCAGTGAAAGAAAAAAAAAAAGAAAGAAAAAAGAAAAAGCCCTTCCTTGCACACACTTTGATCACAGAAAAAAAACTCCCAAAGTGCTTGCTTTTCTTTTCATTAACCTCTCCATTCTTATATCTTTCAATACATTAATAGGGCACAATTTATTCATTCACCAAATATTTTAGGGGGTTGGGGAGCTGGCTCAGTATCTATGTTTGGGTTCCTAGCACTCACATAGAGGTTGGATATGGTGGAGAGGAGAATGTGTGAAGACAGGTGGAGAACTCGGTGGTCAGTCAGCCAATGGGAGTGAGACCCTCTCAAGAGATAAGATGGAGAGTGAGAGAGGAAGACACCCGAAATCTTCCCTGACCCACACATGCACTCACATGCATGCCCACCCACACTCACACATGCGTGCCTACCCATGGTCACACTATGGTGGTCAGGTAGGTCAGATAGAACAAGGAATGTGGCAGAACATGGGAATGGAGAGACAGGCCTGTGTGGCAGTAGCACAGGCTGTGATAAAGCGCTGGGGTTTGGGAATTCAGCCTTTGTGTCAATCCTTTATTTGCCAGACACCTTGTGTGAGCCTCAGTTTCCCATAAAACAGGTAATAGCTACTTCAGAAGGTTCTCATGAGACTTGAGCAAGCAATGTGTGTGTGCATCATGTTCCTGTGGCTGCTGTAAGAACTAATCATAATCTCATCTTGTCCTAGCAGAAATATGTTTTTTTGAACAGTTCTGAAGATCAAAAGTCTGCAATCAGTATCGCTCAGTTAAAATCAAGGTGTTCTCAGGACTACATTCTCTTCAGGAGGCTTTGGGAAAGAAACCATTCTGTTCCTTGTCTCTTCCAAATCTTGGGGATTACCAATATTTTTTTTTTGTGACCACATCTCTTGAATCTCTGTGTAGCCCCACCTTCTTCTGCTGCTCTCTTGCAAACTCATCTGTGATTGCCACAACAAGCCACCTGAACAATAAAGGATCATTTTCCCCTTCTCATGACTCATCAGCAAAGATCCTTTCCCAAGCAGAATGCAGAGAGGAAGTAGGATCTAGTATTTTTGGTGGCAGAGAGACAGGGTGGCATTCTTCAGCTTAGTGCAATGTGTGTAAAGACTCTTGTTACATCAGAGGTCTTCCATGCATGCTAATTTTCACCATTTCCATATTATGCTCTTGTTGGGCCATCAAGAAGGGCCATCACATCAAAGGTCAGGATGTTTTATCCACTCCCCTTTCTTCCCATTTCTAGGCAAGAGTTAGACAACTGTGGGCTTCCAGACAAGCCTGTCACTATAAAATCCTTTAAAAAAGAATCCACAGAGATAAATAGCTTTGTGTTAATGCAGGAAATACTTTTTGTTTGTTTTGCTAATGCAGCCTAACCCATTAAGGTGATGGTGCTGAGGACCCCGTGGAACATTTCAAGGAGGACTTCTTTCTCACAAGTCATTGGGCAGGCATGGCAATGGGCTTTGTGCATGAGTTAGATTAGTTATGTATTGATCTCTTTGCTTTCCCTCTAAGTGTTGCTCTGCTTGGCCCATCAGCATATGGGAAGAATCATAATCGCAGAGGTTGAGCAGCACTTAGGAGCAATTGAAGAGTCAAAGCACTAGCCTGCAAGTCATTATTGCTTAACTCTACACAGACACATCAACCTTGACATTTGCTTTGACGGAGACAAATATTTTCATAACTTGCTGATCCTAAGTCAAAAGGGCAAATCACAGGTTTTGACATGAATGCTTATTGCTTAGAAAAAGTAAAAATTGGCATTCACTTAGAAATTTTCTGTTAATTGGAATAGTGAGCAATCATGTTTCCAGAATAAGTAGTGACTAAAGGGCTATAAAAGGTTAAGGGTGTGACACACTCCAGGTTCCGATGTTTGGTCACTGGACTGAACTTCACACATTTATACTTTGATAGTCATGTGTCTCCTCCAACTGCATTGGTATCTAGTACATGTGTCTGTCAAATATAACATATATTGGTTTGCATCTTTACTGCTCTCATTTCATTTTAATCAGATTATGTCCATAAATATATCTTCAGTACCCTCACTGTTCTTGAATCAGTAAGGTTACTAACAATGAACTCTTAGCCCATCTGTGCTGAATATCCCCCAGAATGGAGAAGCTGAAGCAAAAGGCTTGGGACCAGTAGTGTGTTTGGGCAATAGATTCCAAAAAGCCAGAATAGGGAGTCGAAAAATTAAAACAGGAACCGCGGAACAGCCAGTCCAAGAGCAGTGGCCAAGCTATAGGCAACTTGAATACTATTTCTGTGAAGACATGTTGAGAACTTGTAGAGAAGAGCCTAAGGTTCTTCAGCTCAGGAGACAGTACAGTGGACTGTTTCTCCATTGGCTTTCCCTCTCTACTGGCCAGGGACCTCTCACAATTTCAAGATTGTCCATCTGAATGCTTAGGACTGCAAGTAATGTGGGCAGAGAGGCTCCAAGGCAGAAAGAAAGATAGTCCACAGAGGGTAGGCAATTTGCTCCTGTGCACAGCTAGTTGCTACACTAGAGTCTGGACTGACAAGCTGGTCCATGAGAAGGTGACAGACACTACATGGGAAACCCAGTGTCTTAGTTCTTTTTGTTGTTGTGGTAAAATACCAAACCAAAAGTGACTTAAGGGAAAAAAATGAGTTTATTTTGGCTTATGACTCCAGAGGTCAAGTTAAAAATGGCAGGGGTGGTGTAACAGCAGGTTCCTGGAGCAGGAAGCTGAGAGATCACATCTTCAACTTCACACTCTAAGCCCAAAGATCAAGCTGGAAACGCGGCAAGGCTTTGAACTCTCAATGGGTGAATGTGTGTTATATGTCTTTCTTTTCTCCTCCTCACTCTCTGTTTCTCCCTCACTTTATATTCCTTCTTTCCCTTAATGTAGTTCCCACTTTCATATCTTATGTATTAAATATAGACATACTTGGTATATGAGAAAAAACATGTAATATTTGTCTTTTGTTATTTGGCTTTATTTTTCTTAACATGATCTCTAATTCCATCCATTTTCCTGCAAACGATAAAGTTTTGTTCCCCTTTATGACTGAGTTAAACTTCATTATGTATATATACCACATTGTCTTTATTCACTTATGTATGGGTACTTAGGATGCGACTCATGCAGCAATATACATGGGAGTGCATATATCTCAGTGGTATGCTGACTTGTATTCTGTGATGGTTAACTTTAGTTGTCAACTTGTCATAAACTAGAATCGCCTGGAAAGATAATCTCAATGAGGGATTGCCTAGATCAGGTCGGCCTGTGGGCATGTTTATGGAGACTGTCTTAAGTCAATGGACGTAGGAAGACCCAACTCACCGTGGGCAGCACCATTCCTTAGCCAGGGTGTTCTGAACTACATAGGAGTGAAGATTCCGAGCTGAGTGCCAGCCAGCAGCCTGCATGCGTTCACTCCTTCTGCTCTTAACTGTGGATGTGATGTCTCAGCCATCTCAAGCTCCTGCTGCTGTGACATCCTTGCAGTGATGGAAGTGTGAGTCAAAATAAACCCTTTTCCTTTTAAGTTGCTTTTTGTTGGGCTCTTTTAACACAGCTACAGACATTAAACTAACTAGATTCATTCAATTATATGCTCAGGAATAGTGTAACTGCGTCACACAGTGTTACCTAGTTCTTGGTTTCAGGGAACCCCTATACTGATTTCCGTAGTGGCTACATAATTTGACACTCTCATGGTCAGTAATAAGGATTTATCTTTCCCCACATAGTCACCAACACTTGCCATTTGTTATCTTGATGATCATTATTCAGTTTGGAGAGATATTAAATCCTAATGTCATTTTGATTTGCATTTCCTTGGTGGCTAAGGATGTTGAATATTTTTCATATCTTCATGGGAAATTTTATTTTTTTTAGCTTTTTTTTAATTCTTTGTGTCATTCACACCATGCATCTTCATCTCATTCATTTCCCCATCTCTTCATATCTGCCTTCTGCCCTTGCAACCGCCACCCCCCCCAATAAAATAGAATTTAAGAGGAAAAAAAGAATAAAAGAAAGAAAAGAAAAATCAATCTCGTTATGGAAGCTGTAGTGTGACACAGTGAGTCATACAATAAGCCCTTTTATGCATACATTTTTTTACTAGCAAGTGTTCATTACAAAGAGCCAATGGTCTGGTTTGAGGCCTCGGGTTTCTGCTACACTATCGATGCTGGCCCTCACTGGAGCACCTCTTGGTTATCCTGTGGTTGCCCTGTGTTGTGAAGATCCTGAATCTTTGGGTCTGCAGGTTGGGTTCCTTCATGTGCTCCACCAGATCACAGATAGAATGGATGTTGGGGTGGGTCAACTCATAAACCTGATTCTGGACCCGAGTGGTTGCAAGGTTGGTCAGCTTGCCAGTTCTCCCTTGTCCTCACCCCCAGGGTGAGCTCTCTTGTGTTGTACTGGATAGTTCACTCCTTGCAGGGATGAGCAAGTGGGTAGGGCACCTACACCTTCAGGGCTAGCTCTACTCTGTTGCCCAGCCTTGGTGCAGGGGCCACTCTCCTGAGTGATGCAGTTGATAAGGGGCAGGAACAACTCTCCCGCTCTTATGACCTCTCTCATCTGCCCTGGGCATTGATGTGCTGGGGTAGGGGAAGGGAGGGGAATTTACATTTCTTTGGGGGGGGATATCTAAACAGTAGCTAATAAGTGCTCAGGATACAACATCTCTGCTTTATTGTTGAATTTGCTGCCAAGAGACTCATAGAAACAGTGAGGATGTTTGAGAATTAAGTGTGGAGTGCTTCAGAAGTAGATGTTCAGAAAAAAAACTAAACCAGAAAAGTAGTAGATATAAGTTGTGCTTGCTACTGGATTTCTCTTCATTTTGGGTAAAACCAGAATTCCCCCTAAGCAATGACTCCTATCCTCTTGGCCTATGTGCCATGGCTTTCACAAGCTTGTGACATTCACCTAGGCTAGCTGAAGCAAGGTGGTCCTGGCCATGAGCACTGACATGTGACTTATACAGAATTGCTGTAATGAAATGAAACTTTGGCCAAAACATCTGAAAAAGAGAGTTTCCCTTGTGTCTGAATTGACAGCAAAGAGAATGGAAAATACAGCTTTGTAGAAGTCACATTGTTCCTTCTGAGACTGAGGTTGCCCAAGGAGATGAAGTTGAAAAATGGAAACAAAGAAACTAAGACTCAGAGAACTCCGAGTTTCTACATCAGTCAGTTTTAGGAGCCAGCAGTTCACTAAGACTCCTCAAATATACAAGCCAGTAATTTCGTTTGTACATTTATGCCAATTTGGGGTGGGTTCTCAGTGTCCTCCATGACAAAAACAGCAACACATTTTGTAACTTAGGTAACTTTTGGATATTTTTTTCTTTTGGTTTTCTCTCTAATTTATTCTGTTTTCCTTAGTCTATTTTTAATGATCTCAGTATTTGATTTCTTAGTTCTTTTTCCACTAGAGAATAAATAGAGAAGAATGACTATTAGATAACACAGAGACTCAAAATAGAATAGGGCAATAACTTATACCCATGTGCTACTCTAAGTGGGGTATAAAGGGGAAAAAAGAGAAAATGAAGTTGGGAGAGGGATATGAGGGAAGATGTGGGAAGGGGATTAAATATAGTACAGATGTATGAAATAATAGATAAGTACCAGGTAGGGGTTGCCTGGATAGCTCAGTTGGTAGAGCCTGGGACTCTTAATCCCAAGGTCACGGGTTTGAGCCCCATGTTGGGTGCCAGATAATTCGAGAAATCCACGAGAGTCTGTTTAAGGGGTATCAGGTATTTATTAAGATTTTAAATAGGAAAGTACACTCATGAGCACAGAACCAAGTAAATATCTGTTCTGTCCAGGAGCGAATGCACCTGGCTGTCTGGTGTCCAGTCACACCAAGAAGACAACATCACATACCCAGGCAAGAGGTCATGTACACAGATAAGAAGCAGCGCCTCTGTTGGGCTAAGTAGCCCAAGGTCATTGACTGAGCGATTACCCACTACACTAATGAAATTATAATAAGGGCAATATAGTTCACCCTGGAACTTGACTATTGAACTGTGGCAAGCAGATTTGTGTGGATGTCATAGTTAAGTTCTCTTCCAGCATTATCATGTAGATGAAGGGTTCGTAGACTGCATACCACCTCCTTGTCATTGCCACATTTGTTCTTATAGATATTGATCTTATGTGCAAACTCTGAAGGTTGAAACACTAACTTGGAACCTAATCCCGGCCATCTTTGAAGGCCCTGCCATTTCGAGTAGGATACAAGAAAAGTGAATCTGAGTTTGCAGAAAGAACATTCAGTCTGAATTCCAGAAAAATCACAAAGTCAATAAGGCCATTGCCTGTCTTTTTTGTTTGTTTGTATTTTTTGTGTTGTTTTGGTTTTTTTTGAGACAAGGTTTCTCTGTGTAGCTTTGTGCCTTTCCTGGAACTCACTCTGTAGCCCAGGCTGGCCTCAAATTCACAGAGATCCACCTGGCTCTGCCTCCTGAGTGCTGGGATTAAAGGTGTGTGCCACCACCGCCCGGCCATTGCCTGCCTTTTATAAGTTTTGAGTTTGTCTATCAGACATAGTTGTGCATAAAAATACAGCTATGTCTTACATTATTATGTAACAGGGCATGGTTTGTAATGGTTACTTTCTTCATTAGTGTGACAAAGTACTGAGCCAAAGCAACTTAAGCAAGGAGGTTAAGTCATATGGAGAGGAAGTCTATCATGACAAAGAAGATGGGGCAGCAAGAGCCTAAGTCTGGTCAAGAAGACTCAGAGGTTTGTCTCCCAAGTGATTCTAGAGCCGGTCAAATCGACAATCCTGTCAAGTTAGCCACCATGATCTATGGCAAATAGAATACCAGGGAAGCAAACAACTTTTCAAATTAAGCCAAGCAGAGTCCAAGTTTTCCAGGAAGGAAACCAGTAAGAACAACAATGGCCAAGGATGCTCATTAACCCCAACTCATTCTCATTTAAAATTCCGAGGATGAACTCAATATCCTGCTGCTTTGCATTCAGCCACTGTTTTTATCCTCAGAGTTTTCAAAGCTCCATAGAAGTTATGGTGTGGTCTATCCAGTCTTGGTCTTTCTCCTCAGTAGTGGGCTTCACTCTTAACATACTATGTCTCTTCAAAACCACATAAACAGCCATTTGTGCTGATCACATCTTATAGAAATATACTTAATGGGTGGGCATTACTTTTGCCTGGAACCACAGAAAAATAAAAACATTATATTTATTTAAATACAGAGTTTGAATTACATTGGAAGAATGGACTAGGATCTTTGGTCCACAGACTTGGAACACCTGCTTTAGAAACAGCTGTCTATATCACTTCCTGTCCAGCATTTCTTCTCCCACTTCAGGTCTTTGCCAATACTCAGCGCTCATTCCATAATTTTCAGGTAGATAAATGGTTTGCTGTGAACTTACTTTCAGTAGTAGAGATTGACATTGTGTCCAAACACATTCAATGCTTTATTGCTATTATATTTTAAATTAGTTGAAAAAGATATTTTAGAGAAAATATATCTATTTTTTCTTTGTCCTGGTTTATAGGTACTCAATATGCATTCAGTTACTCCAAAATAAGAGAGCATTTCAAAAATAACTTCCAAAACCTTAAAAAAAAGAATGTGGTGCAATACTTAGGAGGGAACTAGAAAGTCAGAACATCAAATAGCCATCCTCGCTCTAGCTGTTGCTCTATGCTAACCAGGAGGTGGCCTGGCTAAACACAATGACTTAGATTTATTTAGGTCCTCAGATACACTATGTTAACATAGGGAATCATTTTGAAAATGATTGGGGTATTTAAAATTGCTCAGTGAATTACTTTAATCCCTTCTGATGGGAGATTTCATTACATCTGAGAGAGGCTTGATTTTGTTGACCTCCTAAGTTCTGTGCTTGGCCACATCAACCTGAGTGCATGATTAGAGTGGAGAGAATGCCTGTGTAGAAGATGTCACATTTCTACTGAACCATAGCTGCATCTCCCTATTTGTCTCTGGATCACAGCTCTTTCCTGACAGAGGTCCAACCAAGGTTCCCATTCACTCACATGTGACTTCAGTGAGGGTTGCATGTATGTTCTCACAGTACATCTTGGCCCCAAATACAAGTTGCGCTACTGTCAGCTTTGCAGGCCATAGTGCTAGGAAATTGGCCTGGATTTTATCGTCTCTGTCATCAAAGTAACTCTCATCTTAGTTTCTGTGCCTAGGGCTTTGCATTCTGTGGGGCAGAAGAAACAACTAAATAACCATAACTTAATCTCGCTTTACATTCTGTGGGGTAGAAGAAGCAAATAAATAGCCAGAACTTGATCTCCAGATATCAAGTAGGTCTATTTTAAGGTAGCTGAGATGACCAAGTTTATCTATCTTTCTAGCAAAGCAAGTTAATTTTGTGGGGAAGTTGAAATCTACTGGGTAAAATTAAAAATGTTCCCCCCACAAATATCTGAAGGTGCAGATTCATGTTCCATTCCCAGTACCCCTCCACACCCATAATTTTTTTTTTTTTTTAGATAGAGTACAATTTCCAGAAACAGTAGTGTGAGATTTTGCCCCAGACAATCTTGGTGTATTTTATAGAGGATGGAAATAGGCATTGTTGATTCATGTATTAAAATTCTGTCTTTAACTTCAAATAGATAGTTTTATAAATGGATGTTTTCTTTATAAGGGCTAAACATTAAATAGTGGTTTTTCCTTTTCCCATTGATAAAATCCCAGTGGTTTTCTCTGTCTTGGTCATTCATCTAGGTCAAAGGTTTAGCTTTTCGAAAATGTTGGTCCAAAGGACTAACAAGGCATGGCTATATGACTTGGGTTTTACTTAAAGCCAACTGATCCAGTACCTCAGAAGACACAGTGATTAACATCGTGGTGATCCAGTCGAGTCAAACTCTTTCTCTTTGCTTGGGGGGAAGGAAGGGCTGCAGAAGACAAGAGACCTATGGGCAGTCAATGCAAACAAGTCAACAGAAGCTGCAGTTCTAGGCACGTACACCAGCCTCATGACAAACGTTGCCAATGATCTTCTTAGGTGAGACGTAGAGGAGACCGACGCCTGGTTTCTCAAGGTAATATCTCTAAGCTGGGAATGAAGTTTTATCACTTGTAAGTAAGTGAAATAGTGGTGGTAAAGTAGACATAGAGCCCAAATTTTAGTGGGTGGTTGAACAATTTTATTTTTATACTAGTTTCTCAAAAAGTTATGAACTTCAGGCTCGGCAGCATGTTGATTCATCATTATAGTGAGAAGTCATTCAAGGCTATTTACTGAGTGCCTGTTTTGTCCCACTCACTGTGTTAAGTGGTGTGCTTAGAGCAGTTGTGTTAGCTGCTTGGATCCTTGCTGTGATTAAATACCTGACAAGGATCGACTTAAAAGGGTCAAGGTTTGATGCTTACAGTTCAAGAGTGCAATCCATTGTGGTTACATTGCATCCTGATGCTGCTGGTTACATTGCATCCACAGTGGGGAAGCAGAGAGTGGTGGGTGCTAGTGCTCACCTACCTTTTTAATTGCTTAGGCACATCATCCTGAAGAATGGTGGTGCCCCATCTTAGGGTGGTCTTCCTACCTCAGTGAACCTAATCAAGATAATCTCTCACAGGTGTGCCTAGAGAGTGTCTCCCAGGTGGTTGTAGACCCTGTCAAGTTGACCATCAGTAACTAGTCATTAGAGGAGTGAATGAAGGGACAGAGGAAGCTGAGATTCCTACCCCAGCCAATAAGGGTGACATCTAATGCATGAATTTCAAAGGAACAAAATATGGCCAATTAAGTGTCTTCTCCTATTGGGGGAGAGATGTTTTGTGGTTTGTCTTTAGCCATGAGGTTTTAGGGACTGTCTTGATTTACTTTCCTGTTGCTCTGTTTAGATACTTTGACCAAAGCAACTTAAGAAAAAGAGGTGTTTATTAGAGCTCACAATTCAAGGTACAGCCCATCCTGGTAGAGGAGTCACAGCAGTAGGAGCTTGAAGCAGCTGATGACATTGCTTCTCCTGGCAGGGAGTGATAAATGGACATATGCTGCTGTTCACTTTCCCCTCTACACTTACACAGTTCAGGATTCTCTGCCCAGGGAATGGTCATGCCCATAGCTCAGGGTCTTGTAACATTGATTAAAACAATCAAAATAATCCCCTATGGTATAACTACAGGCCCATCTCCCATGTGACTCTGGATTCTGTCAACTTGACAGTCAACACCAACATCATCGGGGCCCTCATCTGAAAGGGGGATGCTGCTCCCCTGACATCTGGATCAGGAAGACGACTAATTCAAGAACAGAGCATTAGTATCCCCCCATGGCCCCAAACATTCTCATCTCTCATCTCTAATAATAAAAGTAACTCTTTAACTGCTGGACTCGTCAGCCCATTTCTTGTTTCTAGTTTTAAGAGAGTCTATCATTAATGGAAATTTGATATAGTCAAATGCTTTTTTTTTTTTGCACCTATGGAGACAAATGTATAGGTTTTTCTTATTAGAACCTGAATATAGGGGCTTGAGAAATGGTTCAACAGTTAAGGCACTTGCTCCTCTTTCAGAGGATCAGAGTTCAGTTCCCAGGACTTATAGAGGGTGACTCACAACTTCCTGTAACTCCAGCTCTAGGATATCCAATACAATCTTCTGGCTTCCACAGGCATCCACTTATGTGTGCATATGCACACATGTGCAGGTACACACACAAATAAAAATAAAACATATCTATTTTTTTAAAAAAGAACATAGATATAGTGAATCACATTGATTTTTATAAAATTGAACCAATGTTCCTGAGATAAACTTTGTTCCTTTTTTCCTTTTATTTATTCTTCTCTGTTACAATACATCCCAACCATAGCCTCTCCTCCCTCCACTCCTCTCAGTACCCCCACCCTTCCTCTCTCCCCCAGATCCACTGCTCCTCCATATCCCCTCAGAAAAGAGCAGACCTCCCAGTGATATCAACCAAACATGGCATAACAAGATGCAATAAGACTAGGCACAAACCCTCATATCAAGGCTTGACAAGACAACCCCATAGGAGGAAAAGAGTCCCAGAAGTAAGCAAAAGAGTCAGAGACACCCCCATTCTTACTGTTAGGAGTCCCCGAAACACTACAAGATAAACAACCAAAGCATGTATGCAGAGGCCCTAGTACAGACCCATGTAGGCTCTGTGATTGCTGCTTCAGTCTCTGTGAGTCCCTACGAGTTCTACTTAGTTGATTCTATGGGCCATGTTCTCCTGGGGTCCTTGCCCATGCTGGCTCCTACAATCCTTCCTCCCTTCTTCTTAAGGGTTCCTTGAGCTCTGCCTAATGTATAAACTCTACTTGAATCATACTATATAGTTGCAAGATTTGGTTTGCTAATATTTTGCTGGAATTTTGTTTATATGTATATGGAAAATGTTGAGTTTTTGTTATCAGAGTAATACTGGTCTTACAAAATATGAGAAGCATTCCCGTTTTAAGTTCTGGAGTACTTTGTACAGAATTGGTATTATTTCTTTCTTAAATGTTTAGCAAAGTTTACAATAAGGGAGGAAGTTTTAAATTATTAATTTGGTTTATATATTATGAATAGAGCTATTTAGGCTATATTTTGATTGAGAGAATTTGAGGAGTTTTGCCCTTTTGTGAGCTCACTCACTTTCCTTCC
>CABHPQ010093274.1:0-33442 GCA_902168405.1 Peromyscus aztecus
GTGTGTGTGTGTGTGTGTGTGTGTGTGTGTGTGTGTGTGTGTGTCAGGGAAAGGGGGCACAATGTCATTCAATCTTCTCTTCCTTCTTCTTCCCTCATGGCAGAGCCCACCAATGCTTTCTGTCTCGCAAGGCACTAGGCACTGGAGCAAGCCCTGGAGCAAGCACGGGCAGCCTACTGGTGGATGTAAGTTCCACCTGTAGACAAATAACATCATAACAGAGACAGAGTCTGATCACACGGGACTTGACCACCTTTGATGACAAGAAAACTCCCCAGCTGCCTGTGGAATTGGAGCTTCTGGGAGAAATAACACACCATATGTGAATACTATGCAAAGTGATTCTTAAAATCACCATGCAGAGGCTCTTAAGTGGCAAATGGCTGAGGGAAGGTTTTTCCTTAAATTGCTCCATGCTTCTGATCCACTCAGCTCATTTCAGTCTGACCTATGAAATATTCAAAGCCAATAAATAATAAACTAAATGAGGGACTAGGGGGATGGCTCCGTGGACAATACAGGTGTGAAAACCAGAGTTTGAATCCCCAGAACCCGTATAAAGCTGGATAGGTGTGGCAGCTGTCTGTAATCCCAGCACTTGAAAAGCAGAGATGGGATTCCTGGGCAAGATACCTGGCTAGCTAGAATTTACAAGTTCCACATTCAGATAGACCCTGAATGCATGTTGAATGACTAAGAGAATAAACACCATGGATTGTGAGGGGCAGAGGAGCTGCACACAGGAACATGCACACTAAAAGCAAGATTGGCAATAAGTCCTCACAGCACCTGCAGGGTTGTAGCAAAGCCTTTCAGACAGAGCAGTGTTTTCTTACTTGTTTCTTGTTTGTTTGATATGCTGGAGTTTGAACCCAGGACCTTAGGCATGACAGGCAAGTGTATTTCCACTGCTCTCAATCCCCAGCCTCATGCAGGTAATGTTTGATTGTAGTCCTGCCTGAAGAAGTAGGTACAGGCTGGCAGAGACTGAACATACAAACAAACTGTTGCTTGTGTCCTGCAGAGGTAGGCAGCTATGAGTGTTGGGTGAGAGAGGGTATTAAAGATTGCTGAGGAACAAACTTGGCCCATGCAGGCTCCAAGAGGACCAGAAAGCAGAAATGCAGCAGAAAGCAAAAGCAACAAGGTACCTCTGAACATTACAGAAACACAAGCAACTGTGACCTGCCGGGAAAATGCAGAGTGAGGCTCCCATGCACATGGACTGATGTTTTCCCCTGAACTTCCACTTGTGTGTGTCCCCTCGCCTTTGGGTTCTTCTTCTAGCTTGAAGAGTACCAACTGAAACCTCCATCCAAGTCATGTCGGATCACAGGAAACCTTTCCTTCCAATTTATGCCTCTCTCTATCTCTATGGCATTACCAACACATTCTGGCACCCTGTGTGTCGAGTGTTGGGTTTGAAGGTTTTGTTTACAAACTTAGAGTGGAACCAAACTCCCTGGGTTGAGTCCCAAATCTGCTTCTAGCTGGCTGTGTTTAGCTTGTCTAAATTGTTAACCCCGCCTGTATCTTCCAGGTGAAAATAATAACTCATACCTACCTCAGAAGGTTGGCCAGAGAAGGCCATTAGCAATATAAATTATTTAAAATACTCTGGGGGTTGGGGATTTAGCTCAGTGGTAGAGCGCTTGCCTAGCAAGTGCAAGGCCCTGGGTTCGGTCCTCAGCTCTGGAAAAAATAAAATAAAATAAAATAAAATACTCTGGACAATCCCTGACAGAAAGAAAGAATTCAGGAAAAAGCCGGGTCCAAGAGAGTAGAGAACTGCAGTTCCCAAAGACCATGTTGAGTCAAATGCTGTACTGGGACATTGTATGCACGGTATGTCCTTGTTCTGCTAATGATCTTGGAAAGTAAATAGCATTTAACCAGTGTCTCATTTGAAGGAGTTGAAGCTTGCAAAGATGAAGAACAGTGAAGAGTTTCACTCCTTTATCTGTGAAATAGGGTTAGTGATTCTTCGAGTTGCTGCAAATTCAGTGAGAACATGTAATTTAGCAGAGGAAATGGAAGAAAGGAAAGTGTTTTCCATGACCTGTAGATAGATGTGGTTTGGATAGGTTGCTTCAAATTCAAGTGAACATCAGATCCTGTTGGTGTGGTAAGTGGCACCAGCCCTTGACTTCACAGGGACCCTGACCGAGTGGGCTGTTGCAGGGGCTGGAGAGCAAGGACATGTCATGTTGGTCTCAGCACTCCGCCACCCAGTAACTTAGTGCCTGTTTCAGGGTGAGTGCTCCACTGTAGGGCTCTCACTGTCATCCTGGTTCTGGATCCAAATGGCCTTCGTGCTCCTTGTTATTGGGCTTGAGAGTCATAGGATAAAGAAAGTAGGACATGGGTCTATTATGCCTTGGCTTGTATCAAATTGGAAATCTAAACAATAACATCAAAACTGAACTAGGTAGAAAAGAATCAATTGTATTGGTTAGATGAGAAAAGGATTCCGGAGAAAGTAAGAATGGAAAGAGGGCTTGAAGGGAAGCGAATGACTCCACAAGGAAGATGCTTAAGAAGGATGAAACATATTAAACAAGGTTTTGGTATATTGTACTTGCCTCAGTATTTAGAAATAACTCTGGTTGTATAGGGTGGTTGGGGAGAATGCGGAGCTCAATAGGAATGTTGCCTTCATGAGAGATTAGGAGAATGACTTACATCTCTTGGGTGGGTGCCTCTGTCTTCAGGTAGACCAGATGACTCTAACAGCATCTTTATAAAAATATATGGCAAAAAAGATATTGTACCTGCACTTTAAATACTTACAGTGAATTCCGATTAGCATAAGGCTTTTGAGGCTATCATTCACTCTGTCACACATTGGACATACTATCTTTGTGGCAGTTCTAAAAGTAAAGCTATCACGGTCAAATTCATGCCATCTTGCTACAGCCATGTAGGACCATATGTTAAATAGTTTGTTTCCTGGGGTTAGGGACATTAAGGGGCAGAGTTCTCACCTAGGGTGTACAAGGCCCTGGGATTGATTTCTAGCAACCAGTTAAAGAAAAAGAAAAGAAACCATTTATTTACTAATTCTACCCTGTTTTTCACAACACATATATGCAATGAATAAATAAATACATATTTTTTGTTCCTGTTCTTTGCTCATTTATCTTTTGATTGTACTATTCATATCTCTTGAAGACATTTGAAATGATACTTTGGAATGAGGTAGGGTATAAACAAACCAGTAAATTCTTTATTGTGGCCTGAGGCTTTCCACACAACAGTGTGCCTGGCCTACAGAAGAGCCTGTGTCCTTCCACAGCTCAGTCACCACACTTTGTCTGCTGGAGCTTGTGTGGGGAACGCTACATGTCCAGATGTAGCCTGCCTCTGAGCACACACTTGAAATGGTAAAAGCAAAGGAAGAGCAGGAAGAATCAAAGGACTAGGTAGGAGGCCAATGAATGTTCAGATAGAATCAGATAGAATCCAAACCTCCCCTGACTGTGCAACAGACAGAAGAGCCAGAGCAATGGCTCACATAGTTGTCTCCAGGAACCAGCCAGTCTGGAACAGATGCCCTCCCTCTGGGCTCTGTCACACCTCTTATTACTAGACATGACACCATTACTACATCTATTTACCAGTCTGATTATGTTTCTTTCTTTGTAGTTAGGAATCACTAGGAAACATGTAAAAGGCAGACTGCCTTATTTCACGCCAAGCCTTTATATTTAGGGGAAGGCTCAGGAATCAGCATGTTCAGCCAGCAACCCAAGTCATCAGTTAACAGTCGGAAATCTGAGGAAATTCCCTCTGGGATTAACCAAAGGGACTTGTATCCTTGTAAGTCTAGTGCCCCAGCACAGGGCCTGGCTCACAGATGCAATCTGCAGATAAGCAAACTAAGATGCTAGAGATGAGATTATTTACTCCAATCACTTATTCAGTGACATGGGGTAACATAGTTGGTGACAAGATTACAACTCAGGTCTGGCTGATTCCTTACCACAGTCGCTAGGAGATACCAAGGTCTCTTTCAAGGGCATGCTAGTGCCCAGTGTGCTCTGAGACTTCTGAGGAAGTAGGCAGTGATCAACTGTGAAGATGTGTTAGAACTCCTGTTCATATCTGATTTTTTAATCTTCTCTTTATTATTCCAGGTGTGAGCATGATGTCTGTGTATTCATATGTACCTGTTTATGGGTGTGTATGATGTGTTTTGAATGTGGAGGTCAGAGAGCAATTTTGTAAAGTCCATTATTTCTTTCCACCTTTATGTGGGCTCTGGAGACCAAACTCTTATTTTCAGGCTTGCCAGCGAGAGATTTTTATCTTTTGAGTCATCTCTCCAGCCTTGCTCAGATCTATCGTAATATGTGGCCTATTACTTTTATTTTCATTCATTTATGACATGCAAACATAAGTACAGAGAGACATGTAAGAACTGAAGAAATAAAAGCAGTTGCTCCACAACTTATGTTGGAAATATTTCACATTAAAAATGTATGTTGTACACCTAACCTGCAAAACATCAGTTTATTCACAGAGTACTCTATAGGATATTGACTGCCTACCATTATGATTGACTGGCTGTAGGAGCTGCTGGTCACTGTCAGTGCCCAGCATTAATGGGAGAATTGTGTCACACATGACTATCCCAGGAAAAGACCAAAATTCAAAATTGTAAGTATAGTGTCTACCGCATCATCAAAAAGTTGAAAAATACCTTTGTTCTAGTTTGCTTCTCTATTGCTGTGATAAACACCAAGACCAAAAGCAACATTGAGTTTGTTTCAGCTTACAACTCTCAGGTTATACTCCATCACTGAGGGGAGTCAGGGCAGGAATGCAAGGCAAAAACCTGGGAGCAGGCACCGAAGCAGAAACTATGGAGAGACCCTGCTTCCTGGCTTGCTTCCCAAGGCTTACCCAGCCTTCTTTACTATACAACCCAGGACCACTTGCCCAGGGGTGGCACCACTCCATATCAATTGTTAATCAAGAAAATGTTCTACAGACTTGCCCTCAGGCAACCTGAAGCCATTTTTTAAAGTGAGATTTCTCCTCCTAGATAACGTTAACTTGTGTCAAGTTGACAAAACAGCACATGTGTGAATTGTTTTAAGCAAGAGAACTTCTATATACATAATGAATCAATAGGCATCCATGCACCATCGCTTTCTAAAAAACACTTGTTAATATAGACACATATGAAAACCCTTGGAGACCCCTGGTTTAGACATTGTTTTCCTGTGATACTGTGGTAACACCATAATGCCCAGTCCTGTGTATCTTAAAGATGTTGCATGTGGCAACTTACATACCTGCTGAGTCTACTTGTGGACCAGGAAAGATGGATGGGTTTAATTACTGCAGGAGGATTAACCATGTCTGCTTAGAATGTCTAAAGGCTGTGTGTTTGTCTTCTTGCTTATCTAATACAGCTGTGCTGTGGAAGTCCTAGAACTGCCTTCACCTGCCATGGATCTGGGATATGATTCCTGGAGGCAGCAGGTGAGCAGCCCTATGTGGGCCAGAGGTGCGTGCTCCCTTGGGCTCAAAGATGCAGCAAAAGCCCTTCCTTCTCTGCCCTATATTCCAGATCACTCATGGATCAACCACATGGAGTTTCAGGAAGAAAGAGCCTCAGTTGGAAGCAAACTCTACTGGGTTAGATTTAGGCCAAAAAGTGACTTCCATACTGAGTCATGAAAGTGGGCAGATGAGTCCTACTCAAAAGAAAGAAGCATTCTGGGATATGCTTTCCAAGGGTCTGGACACAGTACAAAAACCTGGTGGCTGGGAATAAGTATTTGGAAGACATTACCATTATCGGTGGTCAGGGTTAAGGTCCAGTATTCCCAGTTTTTTGGTCTCTTACCCAAAGTACTGAAAATGTAGCACAGATCTGCTAGACGAACAAGATAACTTTATTCGGAAACAGGCAATAACACAGATTTGACAGTGGGCCACAAAAGTGAGGGTACTTAGAGGCCCTGGTTACTGTTTGGAGGTTCTTTTTGTGGGGTTCTACTTAATGACTAGTTTGGCTACTGATGGGGTGTAGTGATGGGTTCTGTTATGATTTATAGTTTCTTGTTATTTAACTTTCTGTTCTGTGTTCCTGCCTCAACACAGCTTTAAGAGAGCTGCTAAGGAGAGAGCAGGGATATCAGCGGCGTCCCCAGTGCCTGCAGTTCTGCTGAGGGGCAGGAATGGGCAAGCACTCAACCCACATGCATTCTGCTTGCCAAGCTGATGTCTTTCTGTAGCCTGGTGTGAGAAAATAACAGGAATTTTCTTATATGCCTTCCCAGAAGGTGGCCTTCTTCCTAACTGGTCCTGAAGATGGAAGTCTTTTCCAATGTACACAAAGGTTGGTACTGGCCAGAAGTAGAGGTCTCATTCTCCATACTGTGATGCTACATCATGCTTCAAAGATGATCAGGGAATCTACACATATGCTCTTCTGGGAGGACAGGATCACATGTGAAAGCCAACAAACTGCAGTGCTTTGAGTACTGGTTCACATATGCTGCTTCCAAGACTTACAGAAGAGCAGATGTTGTGGGTGGGGATCACGACACAGTTGAGAGGTCACAGAAGTTCTGGGAAAGACACTGAAAATACAGGTTTTAAAACTGATAGGATTTGGCTGGAGCGATGCCTCTGAGGTGAAGAGGGCTTGCTGCTCTTTCAAAGCACCGGAGTTCAGTTTCTAACACCTACGTCCAGCAGCTCGGATCTGCAACTCAAGCTCTAGGGAATCTGGCACCTTCTCCTTACCTCCAAGAGTGCCCACACACACATGGCACACACTCACACAGACATATACATGTAAATCAAAGTACATCTTTTATTTTAAAAATTATATATATATATATATATATATGCACACACATATACATATATTGTAGGTTTGCAACAAATTCACTTCTACCAGGGAGGAAGAAAGAAGCCATAAGATTTCCATACTGAGGTAGACATATTTGTCTCCCCCCCTGGATGTTATTGAGACCTAAATTGTCTGCTGGTACAGAAGTTCAGAATAGAAAATATCCCACATAGGCATAGTGATGCCCAGAGGGATGCTAGCACTTTTTGGTTCTGGACCCAGATGCCTTGAGTTCACATTCTGACTCTGTCATTTATAAGATTTGTAACTTTGACCAAAAAATGATTCCAAATGTGCTCTAGGGCTTCATCTGTACTGTAAAGGCAGCCAGCATCTACACCCAAGGGTCGTGGAAAGAATTCAGTGTATAACTTGAGCATGCGGTAACCAAGATACACTAGCTGCATTGATTACTATTTTTTCCCTTTTATAATCTCACTCAATTCAAGCCATGCAGATGAACAAGGAAGAACCTGGCTCCCCATTTCACAATTCAGAGAGCTGTAGATCAGTGGCTCTCAACCTTCATAATGCTGCAACCCTTTAATACAGTTCCTCATACTATGGTGACCCGCCAAGCATAAAATTGTTTTTGTTGTTACTTCATAACTGTAATTTTGCTACTGTTATGAATTATAATGTAAATATCTGTGTTTTCTGATGGCCTTAGGTGACCCCTGTGAAAGGGTTGTTTGACCCCCCAAAGGGATCATGACCCATGGGTTGAGAACCACTATTGTAGATTAAGGATTTAGAGGTAAAAATGGAGTTATAGAATTTGGTTCCCTTGAAACTAAGGCATAGTATTAAAAGTGATACATATTTCAACCTTGACCAATTTGGATGGCACTGAAAACTGGCACAAAAGTAATCCCTTCTCCTTGTAAACATTTCAGTAAGACCTGGTAATAACCAGAGATTAATACATTTTTATTACTATCCAAAAAAATTGATTTACTAGGGAATATTGACTATCCTGAGAATGGCCATGAAGTATCAATGAGAGATATGAGTGATGCTATAAGCTGAAATGGGGGCTGCTCCAGGTCTTGAAAGTGAAGGGCAAGGCATAGAAGACAGTCAAGGAAATATGAGACTTAACTGGGTCTGATCCAGAAAGCTGATCACATGACCTCCCTTCCCAGCAGGAGA
Source organism: Peromyscus aztecus (assembly GCA_902168405.1). NCBI lineage: Eukaryota > Metazoa > Chordata > Mammalia > Rodentia > Cricetidae > Peromyscus > Peromyscus aztecus. The sequence goes on from CABHPQ010093274.1 coordinate 8,024, forward strand.
GCTCTCTGACAGTGCAAACATAATGTCTTCTGTGTTTCAGGCACTGTGCTGATATTCATGCACCTAAGCTCACAACAGTTCTGTGAAATGGGTTTTTCGTTTTTTCCAGGGCACGGAAATCAACAACTAGAGAAATTTCTAACAAGAACTGGATAAGGCCTACGTGCTTAGGTAGTATAGCAAGGCTGATCACAGGGGCTTCTAAGCCCAGCTGCTAATATTGGAATATTGATTCAACTCTTTTTGTTTGTTTGTTTGTTTGTTTTCGAGACAGGGTTTCTCTGTGTAGTTTTGGTGCCTGTCCTGGATCTCACTCTGTAGACCAGGCTGGCCTCCAACTCACAGAGATCTGCCTGGCTCTGCTTCCTGAGTGCTGGGATTAAAGGCATGTGCCACCACCCACCACCGCCCGGCTTGATTCAATTCTTTAGTGCCTGTGGCCCAGAACAATGATGCAATGTCTCTGTGTCTCCCTTTTCTACTTGAAAAGTGAGAGAATGATAACAATAAGGGCTTCATCTGGTTGATGTAGGCATTAATTATATCCCTCCATGCATTTTTGCACAAAAATGACTCCTGTCCTACTAATAAAAGATACAAATGACTATTAGTAAGCAATGGAAAGGTATTAGTTGCTATTATAATCACTTCTTTCCCAAATTACTGTTTTTATCCTGGCACCTGAGGTCTCCAGTGAACGCAGGTTCCCATCTCAGCAAATTCAGTTTCTCAAGTGTCATGCCAAGCCACTCTGTTTGAACCCAGATCTGCTCCCCGTCTGGCCTCTGTTCTGATCTTTTTGCTGCAACTGAGCCCTACAGGTAATTTTTCCCAGGATTTCTTGCCATCCCTGGCTTCCAGCTTGGATCAGCCAATAGGAAGCTCAGGCTGCATACTAGAAGGCAGGAAGAATGGCTTCATTTCTCCCAGGCCTCAGCTCTCTTTTGAGCCTTTCTCCCCTATGGCTTCACCTCCCTCCAGAATGCCCCACCCTCCAGGGCTCCAATTCTAGCCGGACATTCTCTACTCCTGGCCTCTGGAATCACCCTTCCTTTGCCCTCCATCAGCCCATCCTCAGGTACCCAGTCTCCAGATGCCTCCTCACTCGACTGCTCTGGGCCTTACAATTCCCAGTGCTTCTAGTCACCAGCTCATCCCATGGAACTCCCATTTGCTGATGGCCCAGCTCTAACCTTGACTGTTACAAAAGTAGTCTGTGGAGAGAAGTCCAAAGGGCAAGAATGAAATAGGACAGATCCAAATCAAGGCAGAAGAGCAAAATTGAAGACCCTCCAGAGACAACACCAAAACCCAGTCATTACAAACGCAGAAGTTGCCATGATCCCAGCTATGCAGGGTCATGGACATCCTGCTCCTCTCTCCAGGAGGGGAGTTCAGTTCCCAGTTCCCCAGGTAGGACTGAGCCTCCGGGCTCAGATCAGTTTGGGTTAGGAGGAAGAGGGAACGAGGCAGAGACTGTAGAGTTGGGTGTTAACCACATTTTGGTTAATTTAATTACACTGTAAATGCTGTTGGAGAGCTCACAGTTTAAGGAATCTCTGTAGGGAATCCTTTTGTTCTGCAAATAATTATTCTCCTAATTTATTTGCTTATGTTTGGATTTCCATATATTGCATTTGTTTATTTATTTATTTATTTATTTTTTGCCCAAGAACAATAGGGCCCAACTCAGCTGGGGATGAGCAGTTGCTTTGAATTAGGCACTGTTTGGAATAAACCACAATCAGTTTAGTAAAAATTTGATTATATTAGCCTTGCAAATAGGCTAGCCCAGAGTGAGCAGAAATGCATTCTGGGTAAGCATGGGCAGCTCATGGTTCTGGGACATATGAGATCTGGAAAGAACCCGGAGCTGCCAGGAATAATCTAAAATGCCTGATTCTCAGACAGGTTTTAAAGCCCCTTTGCCTAGTGTGGACCAAATGCAGTTCTGAAAGCTAACATTTGTCTAATGACAATTTCCACTCACTGGTCATGGTCTCACCTGCTGGGACCACAGGAAACAAATTTGCTCCCCTCTAGCCACACTGCCTATTTTTAGATATCTTTGCTCTTAAACCCAACACTCCTAATTTCTTTAGCCTTCCTCCTGTGACACTTCTTGTGAGCAGAGGAATAATGAGTTACAGTGTAGATGCCATGTAGGGTGAAACAGAACCACGAACACAGCCTCTCTGGAGGTGGGAAGAAATCTTAGTGCTAAAGGACCAGAGCAGATTACGATACTGGAAGGAGCTCATTTCCACATTGCTGAATCCTTAGATTCGAAAATGCTTTGGCATTTACTAATGGTATGAGTAATTTGGCAACCGTACAAAACGTTTATGATATAGCAACAACAACAAAAAAGTATCTCCAAGTCCCCAAGAGGCATTTGCCACACTGAATTAGACCTGAGTTCGAAGTGCCAGAAGCCAGTCAGAGCTGGAGATGCCTGTGCCCTCTGTGACTTGTTGATTCTCTGAAGGTGATGTCTGGGAGCCCTCACCTCTCCTCTGCTCCCTGAAAGAGTGGCGCGCAGTGGGACAGGGAGTCTCTGCCTCTTTGTCACAATAACAGTGGTGGTTTCTGAGTTCCCTTCTGGTCTTATTTCTCTTGTGTTTGCTCAATTGCAAAGACAGCATTTACTCAATTTTTAGACCCACGTTTGGTTTTGTTTTTTTATAACATTGAAAAATAAGTGTCATTTGAGCTCAAGTGTGTGCTTAACATAAAAAGACAGGGAAGTCCAAAGAAGAAGCAAGTCCCTAAGATTACTACCATTGATAGAACATTTTTGTAGGCTATTTTTATTTTGCTCATTTTCACGGGGATGGTTGTGCTGCAGCTTAATATTAAAATCTCTATTTTTATCTGAACATTATGCCAGTGTAATTTTTCCACACTATTACATAAGGTTTGGTCATTGCCTTCTTTATTGTTAGTCCTCACTCCACTTTCAAGTAATTTTAGGACAAGCATCTCGGAAAAGCATTTTATATTGGAGTATTTCCTTACAAAACATGCCAAGAAATAAAGTCATTGGCTCAAAACATATGAATATTTAAGACTTTCCTCTTTCAAAAGAGGATCAAGGCATCATCATTACCGGAAAGTTCTAGCAAGTAGAAGGTCAGTGCACCCCCCAGCCTCACCATTTCTAGAATATTTAATTGTAGATGGACTAAACCAACAACTGGCCCTTAGAATGGAAACCGCTCCAGATCACCAGTGTGTAAAGAAAGCCTGCAAGGAGCCACACCAACAGCTCATTATGAGGCCGAGGCAGCTGTCCTGGCGGTGGCGCTGACAGGCTGGAGAAGCTGCATAATGAGAGGGCTCTCCATATTCCCAGGCGGGTCTTGTGGGTGGGTCTGTGACAGGAGCACCCCCACTGCAGCAGGCTCCTTATGGAGGAGAAAATCAGCTCTCCCATGCATCCGCTTCCTGGTCAGGCCTCCCCCGAATGGGTGACAGGGTGGGAAAGATGGCACTGGTTCCCTGACAGAAAAAAAAAAAAAAAGACATGCTGGAGTGAGCCCTCATTACTGGAGGTCTCCGATGCTCCTGGAGAAATAATGAGCATTACCAGAGCTCTGTGGGTTCCTCCAGGACCCTTCAGGAACAAAGCAAGCTGGGTTTGATGAGGCTAATTCAACAGCGGTGGTCCACAGTGGGAGGACAGAGGTTGAAAGATAGGGATAGAAGGAGTGGGAAGTTTTTTTGGGGGGCGGGGGCATTGCTAAAATATAAGGAAATAGAGTACTTCAAATCCTTGCCATTCCGTCGCATGTTAAGTTAACAAATCATCTTACTTTCTAAGAAACTGGCTGATAAGATGGGACATTTGGTGACACTCTACACTGTGGCCCACCTCAGAGCCTACCTGCTTCCTAGCCTTCAGCTTCCAGTATACTGTTAGCGTCCATCCCAAGTCTGTGTGTTATGCTATTCCTCTGCTGGGCTGTCTCCAACATCCCAGGGGTGGGAAAGAAAAACAGTGTTTGCTTGGTTACAGAACTAGGAGGAAATTAATCCCCCAGGATCAAACATCAACCATGGCGGTGAGGGCAGCTGTCAAGCTTCCAACTCATCTCTAGACAGTGCATGAGGCCAGTCCTGCAGGGCCCCTCAGAGGGCTCCTGCAGGGTCAGGACCATTTTATCCACAGAAGCTTGTTATTAAATTCCATCTCTGCCTTGCTTGCCCTATCCTCTAACTTTCATTTCCCAAGAGCATCATCTCCCTGAGAAGCTAGGTAGCCCAAGTCCCTGTCAAGTGCCTACCTATGAGACAACAAAACAGCAGAGACTCTTTAATGCCCATTTGTCAGATTAGAAGACTGAATTTCGAAGAACCACCTCTGACTTTCCCAAGGCCACCTCTTCCTTACAAGGCCATCTATTTTTACAAACCAAATAATAACTCTTCGTTGAGTCACAGTAGTCAATCTGTAGGTACAGAGAGAGTTCCATGCCCAGTGAAAGAAGAAGAGAAAAATCACTCACAATGAGGCAATGTCTGGGTGGCAAACACCAGTGGCAAGCCCCATTGTTTATCATTCAGCATTTATTGAGTACCCACTGCATACAGGAACTGTGACCTAAAAGCATGAGAGAACCTGGTCTCTGTGCACAAGAAACTTGGAATCTAGTGGTAGAATACATGATGTGGAGAAGAATCATGGCACAGATGCAGACTCCTCCCAGTGTGCACTGATAGCTGGGGAGACAGGCAGGGGATCCTGCAGGAGCAGAGAGAGTGACAGCTGACCTAGACCAGGGGGTGGCTGTCTACAACAGTATTTCCCAGAGGAGACTCATTTGTTCCTGCAGGCAAGTAGCAAGTAGTGTCCCCAGGTTTATACTGCAGTCCAAGTAGCATGCTGGAGCTTGGGTTACACTGGTGAATCAATCACACAACTGATGTCCTTGCCTCGGGCCAGAGCTAAGTCTTGAGAGATGCCTGAAAGTTAGCCAGAGAGAGGGCAGCCGAGAAAATCCTTCCAGATGGTGGGAGAAGCATATGCAGAGCCTGGCAAGCATCAAACAACATTTGGGGGTGAGATGTGTTCTTGTGAGTATTTGTAGGAGCTGCAACAGCACTGATCAATCACAAATACTGAGGGAGGGGTAGTAGGAACTGAGCAGCAGGGTGGGCCATCTAAGAGAAGGACATAGGCTACCAGGACGTGATGATGAGCTCTGGAGATGCAGAAGGGCATAATGGAGTGCATTACAGAGGCAGCAGCACGGGAGCTGAATTAAACAATGAAGAAATCTAGCTCCACATGGAAGACCCATTCTGCATGCAATTGCTGTCCACCAAGCACATGGCACACCACTCCAATAGTGTTCCTCCAGAGTGAAATTCAGCATAGCTGCCCATGTCTGTGTAAACCCCAACCCACAGAGCAAAACCAGAGGTGGAAAGGCCTGGCCTCACAAAGGATTGCAAACACCCTTTCATTCAATCCTCTAAAAGGATTTCATTATTTTGGATGGCACTAATCATCTTAAGTGAGTCTTGATAAAGGCAACTTCCAGGGCAGTGGCAGCCATGACACCTGACATCACAACCAGCTGTCAATCAGAGGCTTAGAACCAATAGACCCAACTTACTTCCCTCTTCCCATGCCTGAAATAATTTGCCCTCCTCCATAGGCTTAAGTGAGCTCTCAGCTTCCATAGTACAGCTGGGTGTCAAGCAGGAGGGAGTCCGGCAGCTGCACTCGGCAGCTGCTTCCTTGGCAACCATTAAGGAGTCCTTTGCTGATTTGTACCTAGTCTTCGAATTCCCCTTGCAGGGCTCAGCAGCCTGGTGGTTAGTCTACTTGTGGATGTTGGCTGACAACCTGTGTAGAAATTTCTAGACCACTTGGCTGTGGGTCTTGATCTATAGGAGATATGTACTCTTACCACTTATAGAAGACAAGGATCTACTCATTGTGAGTTTCTAGAAGTTTCTATGGAGTAAGGGTCTGCCAGGATCTATCTCAAAAGGAAAAGACAACCTCTAGCCCCTCCTCTGTATTGCAAGTCTTTATGGGCATCTGCTCTGTGACAACCTATAAGGCTGTCATCAGGACCCCTCAGTGGGGTGAGTAAATGACTAAGTGTGGCCTGGATGGGAAAGACTAGAACTGTGCTAAAGAAGGAGAAAAAAGATGGAAAAAAGGATTTAGCCTCAGAGACTCTTTGAGTATTTTCTTAGCATTGTTTTCTGGTGGGGATATTAAAGATCCTTTATAATGTTACATTAAGCAAGTGCAGGTGTAGATATTCATATGCAATCAATCTTGTGAGTGATGTTCCCAGAGAGGATGACAGTGGATCAGGCAATGGATTGTGGATGCTTCCATAGTCTTTTGGTATATCTACATACACACCCAGCTCCTCATTCTTAATTTTTTTAGCAATATTCTGCAATTCTTTGAGTGCTCTTGTGGACTGTCTTAGTTAGGGTCTCTATTGCTGTGATAGAACACCATGGCCAAAAACAACTTGGGGAGAAAAGGGTTTATTACACTTACATTTTCAAAGCACAGTTCATCGTTGAAGGAAGTCAGGGCAGGAGCTCAGGGAAGGGACCCAGAGGCAGGAACTGACACAGAAGCCATGGACCAGAGCTGCTTAATAGCTTGTTCCTCATGACTTCCTCGATCTGCCTTTTTATTGCATCCAAGACCAAGGGGTAACATCGCTCACAGTGGGCTGGATCATCCCACATCAATCATCAACCTAGAAAACGCACCACAGGCTACAGGCCAATGTGGCGGGGAAATTTTCTCAACTGAGATTCCGTCCTCCAAAATGACTATGTGATGTATCAAGGTGACACAAAACTGGCCAGCACAGTAACTGTGTTGGTTTGAATGAAAACGGCCCCCATAGACTCACGGGGAGTGTGAGCACTATTGAGGGGATGGCCCTGTTGGAGGAAGTGCATCACAGGGGATGGGCTTTGAGGTTTCAGAAGTTCAAGCCAAGCCCATTGGTTCACTCTCTCTTCCTGCTGCCTGCCAATCTGGATGTAGAACTCTCAGCTATCCTTCTGGCCTATGTCTCTTTGCCTGCTCCCATGCTTCCCACCATGACAATAATGGACTAAACATCTTAACTGTAAGCCAGCCCCAATTAAGTGTTTCCTTACAAGAGTTTCCGTGATCATGGTGTCCCTTCACAGTAATAGAAACCCTAACTAAAACAGTTACTGAAGGAGTTCACACACACACACACACACACACACACACACACACACACACACATTGCACTTAGAACACTGCCTGGCTCCCACCAAGAGTGGTGCTGAAAATTATTTATTACTTATTGCTCTTTTCTAACCCTTAGCATTTATCCTAGTTAAAACCAGGATCTTAGCATGACTCTTTCCCAGGTCCTGACTCCAGCTTTCTCTACTCTCTTCTGTGGGTTTTTCTAGCCCCACCTCTTTAAATTAAGCTGACCTACTGATAGTTTAGGCAAACAGATGCCAATGAGACAGAGCTTTGGATATAAGCCCTGGAGCTTCTGTATTGCTCAGGGAAGCAGAAGAAGACAGATGGCACAGTCAGGATAGCAAGACTATTTACAGGACTGTGCACAGAGTATGGGAAAATCATGGAGCAAGTGCAGCTTTCTAGGGCTGGGAATAGTGGGGTTCCTGACATCTCTAGGCCCACAAGGGCAAAAAGGAGTGGTTGCCAGAACCCAGAGAACATGAAAGAGTTGGAGGCCTGGGCTGAGGGATGCAGACATCTCACTACGACCTAAAGGGAGGAACCAGGATGTTTAGGCTTTTAACCTCCATCTTCCCTCTCTCCAGTCCCACCCCCAACCCCTATCATGGGTGAACTCATTCAGAATCTGGAAGATAAAGCATCTGTGTTCTCTCAGCATCAATTGCCTCCTTAGGCACCGAACAGGGTGAACAGTGGTAACACTCAGCTGTCAGAATCCAGGAAGTTACTCTTTGTCTTAGTCCATGTGGACTGCTGTAGCAGAATACAATAGTTAGGGGTGCCTATACAGCAAGCCTGCATTTCACATGATTCTGGAGGCTAGAAGTCTAATATTGGAGGGAGAGAGGAAAAGTAGGGGGCGGGGAGAGAGGAAGGAGATCTTATGTTCATCGTAACTACATTGAAGCATCAGGAGGGCCTCTACCAATAGGTCCAAATTAATTACCAAAGACTCCATCTTCAAATATCATCCCATTGTAGATGAGAGTTTTATGCAAGTATATGTATGCTCACCCATGTGGACACATGTAGAAGCCAGAGGCTGACATCATAATGCATTCCTCAATCAATCCCCCACATTGATTTTGAGACAGGGTCTCTCCCTGAACCTAGAGCTTGTCCTTTTGGCTAGCCTAGCTGGCCAGTGAACTCTAGGATCTGCCTAGCTCTGCCTCCCCAGTGCTGGGTTATAAACCAGTGTTGCTGCTCTCAGCTTCAATGGGGCTGCTGGGGATCCAAACTCTAGTCAGTTCTCACGCTTGCATAGTGTAGAAGAACGGTCTTGTTAAATAAGAAACACAGAGCCAATGTAGAGATGAAAGCCCAAGAGGTCAGAGCTAAGAGCCTTACCCTTCACTGCTGCTGCTGTCCTCTTTGGCAAGAGAGCTACTTCCTGTAGCTAGAGTCTTCCTGCCTTGCCCACAGTCAGGACAAATCTTTGTCACCCGCCAGTCCCACAGTCACTCAGACCCAACCAAGTAAACACAGAAACTTATATTGCTTACAAACTTTATGGCTGTGGCAGGCTTCTTACTAACTGTTCTTATAGCTTAAATTAATCCATTTCCATAAATCTATACCTTGCCACGTGGCTCATGGTTTACCAGCATCTTCACATGCTGCTTGTGCTGGCTGGCAGTGACTCCTTCTGCCTTCCTGTTCTTTCTTTTCTCCTCTCTGTTAGTCCTACCTATACTTCCTGTCTAGCCACTGGCCAATCAGTGTTTTATTTATAGACCAATCAGAACAACACATTTGCCATACAGAACATCCCACAGCAACTTCCTGTCATTTGTCTTTTTTATAGACTTCCTATTCCGCCTTCTCATTGGTTGTAAACCCAACCACATGACCTCCTCATCACTGCCTGTCTGTACAGACCTCCAGGTCTTCTATGGTTGGTATTGAGATTAAAGGCGTGTGTCTCCATGCTGGCTGTATCCTTGAACACACAGAGATCTGCCTAGCTCTGCCTCCCAAGAACTGGGTTTAAAGGCGTGCACCACCACAGCCCAGCTTCTGCTATGGCTTGCTATTAGCTCTGACCCCCAAGCAACTTTATTTATTAACATACAAATAAAATCACATTTCAGTACAAATAAAATATCACCATAGCATAGTAAGTGCTTGACTTGCTAAGCCACGCCCCCCCCCCCAGCCCATTTAACCTCTTAGCACATAGTTTTTTTCCATTCTCTCTTCTGGTTTTTCACAGCCCCCAACTGTCTGGTTTAATCTCCATCCTAGTGTTAATCTTGATCTGTTGACCTGATTAGAAACAGCATTCTGCTCTTGGTGATGTCATTTCCTGTGGCATCTGCTCTAATCCATCCTTTAAATTTTTCCTTTGTCCCAGTGAGCACTCAAAGCATCCCATAAGCCCCTGGTCTGGTTACATTTGTTTGTAGCTACCCAGTGTTAGTCTACAGCCATAGTGTTTCTCTTCTTTCCATTTGATGTCTTTTTCAATTTGTTTGGCTAGCACTAGATATTGACTTCCCACATGGTTCTCAAGATACCAAGATCTTCATCTTTTATGCCTTCTACTCTTTTATAGGAAAACTCCTCAAAACCTTGACCTTCCCCACATCTGACAGATAATATAGCCTCAAGATCCAGGAACACAGTCATTTGCACATAACCTTGAGTTGTATTTACTCTCAGAGAGACTTCTCCCTGATCCCACCGGTCTTTAAAACAATACTTGGAGATTTTTATTTTTGCTCCAGTTTAGTAGAGTAACTCTCTGTAGAGTGAGGTGATTCGCCAAATAATACATAATTGGTAACTGTGGTAACTAGGCACCTGGCTACCTTCTTATGTAGATTATCTCACCAAAATTGAAGATCCAAGACAACAGGGAGTTTTGTCTGTTTTGTCCATTATATTTTCTTCATTTAATAAAAAAGTATGTGTCATAACCTATATAGAAGACAATGAAAGCAAGAGGTGTTGAGAAATTGGGGACAGGGGCACAGAGGGGAAAAGGTCACATGTGACCTTAAAGTAGAAAACAGGATATCTCCATGAAAGGGCATAAGGGAATGGAAGGAGGGGAAGAAGAAGTGGGAGAGAGAGGCAACAGAAAAAAAGGTGTGTTTGAGAAACACTATAATGAAGCCTACTTCTTTGTAAGCTAATAAAAATTTTAAAATAAAATAAAATTGAAGGGAAGTATCTGTCACAGCAGAAGCCCAGACCAAATGTAGAATAACTGGAGCCATTTCATCCTCATCCCAGCCCCATAAAGGAGGTGCTGCTGTTGCCCTAATTCCACAGACAATAAAACTTAGGAGGCTGAAAATTTAAGTGACTAGCCTCCCCTACTCCATGTGTCCTGTTGTTGTGAGTCTGAGTTCACAATCTAAAACAGCACTGGTCTAGAAGGCCAAAGCTAGACTGCAAACTTTAGAAGTTGTTTGTTTAGAAGTTGAGGGTGAGTTTCTAGAAATTCTTACATCAATCTGACATTACTGTGATTTCCCAGTATGTGACCAGTGGCCTTGTCTCATTGTACAGGAAACAGGCCGTTTAGGGTTTCTGATACCCAGAGAACTGGGATTCAAAGTTAGGAATGCAAAGCATGTGCTGCCACCAATCTTCATTTGGTTAGAAAGATGCAAAGAATCCAGGAGTCAATATAGCCCTGCTCCATCTTCATAACTAGTTAACACTGGGCTCCTTGCCAAGAATAGGGTGAGTGTTGGCCTGCATTTCTTGGTTCCTCTTTGCATTCATACAAGTCTGTAGAGCAACTTCCCCATGTTTGGCAGTGGGTGCAGGGTTCAAGATGAATACAGTCAACTCTTGAAAGCATTTAGGTATAGTTCATGTATCTGTGTGCTCATAGAAAAGTCCCATGGATGGAGAGTGAGCTGATGAAACAACTGAAGCTGTCTCTGCAAAAGTGAAATTCCTTTCCTGTCAGGAGGATGGGACAACAGCCCTGAGATGAAGACACCAAAGAGGCAGGACGTGAGCTGATGCACAAAGGTAAGCCAGTCTTCATTAAATTGTGGAGACATCATGGTGAACCTGTTATAGCATTTGCATCTGCAATGCTGAGGTTCAGACATCCCCCAGAACATTGTTGATGTGTGTCTGAGACCATGATTAAATGGATGTCCACATGGACAATCCTTGGAAAAGAAAAGGAATAACATTGATCTATCCACAAAGAGCCAAGGTTTTTAGAATCAGGAGAGAATGGTTTCACTCCTAAGTCAGCTGTGTGCTGGTTCTGTGGCCCATTGCAAGGACTCAGCTTCTCTAGTAGGCAGATTCCTTCCCTCTGAAATGAAGCAAACTGTTACTCTCTAGTGTCTTGGTAGGAACCAATGCTACAAATTCAACTGAGGAATTTGGCTACAGTGTTCAGTAAATGGTTATAGTTGCTGCTTTTCTTTCATTACGGTTGTTAGAAATATAAGATACAAGACTGGGCAAGAAGACTTGAAGCTTGATACTTAGCCATGTCAAGTACATCAGACTAAGTTTGAAGCTTGGCTCTGCTGCTCACTGGCACATAGCAGGTATTATGCAAATGTTTTTAAATTAAATAATAGATTTGATCTAATCAAGGAATGAGAATCTAGGTCCATTTACAGGGATGTATTGTGAGTAAGGTATTTATTATGTAGGACACTGAAGACACATAGTGACTGGGGCTGGAGGAGACCCTGACTTGGTCTCTCTGGAGCTAGAGAGGGATACTGACATAAGGAGGCAATTTTTGTGTTCAGTAGTTAGGATGACAGAAAGGAACCCACCTTTCAAAGACTGCAGACACCATCAGAATGGCACTGCATGGTCCTCGCTGCATTTGTTACATTGCCTGTCTCACTGTCTGTTGTCTGTTTCTCCAACTGCAGCCAGCGGAACCTTATGAAACTGAAATCATCTGTTTAATCCAGTCCTACACCATCTCCCCATGGCCTCACACTGGCACCTGCTTTGTTCTTAATAAACAAGTAAATGAGTGAATAAACATTCTAGGTGTCCTTGCAAGAGTTTTCCTATCTGGAGTCATATAATAACATTAGCTAGTACATACTAATCATTTTGATGGTTCTAAGCACTGATCTCCAAACTTTCGGACTGTGATGTTATTATAATCATTATAATAATATATAACCAATGAACTAATTCATCAAAAAAGTGTGTTTGGAAACTCACATGCTTGGCCCTGACTAGGTGCTGAGGAGAGAAAGCAGTACTGTGTCTGTTTCAGGGCTCCTCCACCTGCCTTTTATAACAGCCTCCTCCCTGCTTTCTCTCCTGCTAAGGTTTGATTCTTAGGAAATTCAATCAGGCCCTCTCTGCCAAGAAGCCTTCCATGATTCCCCAGAGGCTGGGCAATTGCTTCATCACTCTACTTTGGAAGGTCTATCTATACTCATACAGAATGGACATTTCTAAGAATGGCCCTCAAGAGCCCACAGCCTAAGCTCTGGACCCAGTGGCTATGGTAAGAACTTATACCTAAAACTGTTAGGTGAAAGGCATGGGTGAGCTTGAGAAAAGAAGATCAGGGTGGATTGGGCCAAATCAGATGAGACCTTAAAACCTCCACTTTTGCTGAGTAATCCCAACACTCAGGAGGCTATGACAGGAGGCTCCAGAGTCAAAGGTCAGCCTGAGCTATATAACAAGACCCTATCCCAATAAATTCAATGATTAAAGAAAAAGTATCCAAACACTGTTCTTTTTCAAGCCAGTGGAAGAAGAATACAGGAGAAAGTCAGGGCATGAGAAGAAAGGACTTGGCCCTCTGTAGCCAACTGTGGCCCGCTGGGGCCAGCTGTGGCCCGCTGGGGCAGAGGAAAAGGCATCAGGTGGGAAGGAGCACAGATGACTCTAGGGACACTGTGTAGTCCTTACTTGAAAGCCAGGACAGGGAAAAGGAATTGGATGTTGACGATTGCCTGAGCAAGCTCGGAAGTAAATCTTCTCTAAGCCTACAGAGAAGAGCTCAGCCCAGTGGATGCCTTTGGCCTGATGAGTCCCTAAGGAAAAAACCTCCCCCAAACAGGAACTGTGGACTTATTGTGTCCACATTTGTTGTTTTAAGCTGCCAAGTCTGTGATCCTGTGTTGTCCAACGGAGAGATGGAAACCCTGCATATACATCTTAGTACTTATCTGTATCCCTCTCCTGACCGTCAGCTCCTCAGAGTCAGGGACTGTCTCTTCATCTGCCCCAGGATGCTGGCAGACAGAAAGTCCCAGTAAATATTTGATCTTGAGCCTAGATAAACTTAAGCAAAGTTAAAGGAACTAACTGACCATACACAGAAAGAAGCCATGTCAAGCAACGGCCTGACCTAATGCTAGGCTGGGTGGCTCAGGCCAAATCTGCTCCAAGGAAATGAGTGTGGGGTGAAATCTTCAGAAAGCTATTAGCTCATTCTATACATAGTCAATGAGATATTTCCTCACTCCCATGTTTTGTCCTTCCTCATTCTAGTGGAGCTGAGTCAAGTGTGCCATCTTGCTCCCTCCCCATAGCTTAAAAATAATAATTGGTTGGTGATCCTAAGGGCATGCCCTTCTCAATTCCCCTACTAATTCCTCTGACCCACATGAACCCACACAGGTTTCCATGGCTCCCAAACCTTCTTTACTTGCAAATGTATTGCCTTACAATGATCTGCTTTCAAGTGATGAAAGAACTGTCCTGCTAGGACCATGCTATTGCCATGGAAAAGTGCCAAATGTCTGTTGGCTGCAAAGAGAATTACAGTCAGCACATCAGAAAGGGACAGAGATTTACAGTGTGTGCTTGGATTAGCTAAAATTTCATTTTCTCTGTCTTTCGGGTCTTAAATTTTGAGATGAGTTAAGATATGGATTCTCTAGCAAGGAATAAGAGCCTGGGGCCATGAATCAGGCCAATGCTAGAAGGCAGTGATAGGAACAGAATGGAGATTTGGAAGTCAGAGCCTGGCTACAGGGCTAGCTAACCTGTGTTTTGTACCTTAGGCTACATTTTCTTTGTAAACTTGCCAATCAGTGTACAAGATCTGGTATTTGAGATTCTATGTAACTGAGCATGTCACAGAGGTCAGGAGCATGGTCTGGGGCTGGGTCACAGTCTCTAGGGGTTATTTCACAAGACTGCCCATGTTTTTTAGAGCAAGCCAGTCGGTAGACTTGAAGGAGAACCATCCAGGTTTCTCAGTCATGGTCAGAGGCTGCACATCTACAAGTTGCCACTCAAGATGTAGCCTCAGCATTGGCACAAAAAGTGATGTCTTGAAGAACCCTCCTCAGGTGAGGAGGGTTATAAAGTATTACTGTGTGCCATATTTGTGAAATCCATGAGCAGAAGTGTAGCAAGGACAATCAAACTTGGAACTCAATCACTCAATTACTCCCTCTCTCTACTGCTCTCTGTAAAACTAGGTGTGTCTTTATCTTCTTTCTATATCAGGAGAAAAGTATGTCTGCTTTGAATTCTTCCATCTTCCATTTTTCAATCACTTTATAGGTTTCCATTATAAAATTCTGCATGCTCATAACAGTTTTGAGTTCCCACCTGGTAGGCAGGCTAGTTCCAGTGAACACCCAGATGACCCACCCTTTCCATAACCTCATCCTTTTGGTAATAACACTTCCTCTCTGGAATAAGAACTGATATTGACTGCCTGGTTTTAGTAGCCTCTCAATCACCTCATAGTCTCCCTTGTCAAAGCCTCTATTACCAATGGAGCAAATTCTTTATATTAAATGTTCTCTGATTTATATGCTGAGAATGTACATAGTCCTGGTTTCTAGTCTAGCTCTACTGATATGTCTTCCGTCCCTGCGGTGATTTGAATGGGATATTCCCCATAGGCTCAAGCATTTGACAAGTCAATTCCCAGTTGATGGTGCTGTTTAGGGAGGCCTAGGAGGCATGGTCTTGCTGGAGGAAGTGTGTTGCTGGAGGTGGGCTTTGAGAGTTGAAAGATTTGCTCCATTTTGACTTGCCTCTCTGTTTCATGCTTGTGGGTCAAGACGAGCTCTCAGCTTCCTTCTCATGACACCATGACACATGTCATGGACTCTAACCCTCTAGAACCACAAGACTGAATAAACTACTTCTTCTATAAATTGCCTTGGTCACAATCTTTCATCACAGCAACAGAAAAGTAGCTAATGCATTCCCCTTCTCACAATGGCAGTGCAATGATGAGTGATTTTATATGCAGCATTGTTTTTGCCCATTGTCCTATTTAATAGCAGATTAAAATTATAATCTACCTAATGATGTTTAGAAGAATTATAACTTTCTATTGTCCAAATGCTCAAGCATGCCTCTTTGCCTGCTCTCCTTGTAGAATTCTGCATCATATTTTTATATCTAGTTAAATCATTAGGAAGATGTCTGATAAAATTCACTTTTCTGAGAAATGACACTGCTCTGTCTCCAGCAGCCACCCTCAGGCTGCACATCCTCACCAACAGTACATCAATGACAAGCCCTCTACTGTCCATCAAATATGTAGCATGCATTCTCCTGGGTAACTGTGGTAGTTTCAATAAGAATGCCCCCTATAGGCTCATATACTTGAATCCCGTTGGTGGAACTGTTTGGGAAGGATTAGGAGGTGTGACCTTGTTGGAGGAGGTGTGTCACTGGAGGCAGGCTTTGAAGTTTCAAAAGACTCACACCATTCCCATAATGCCTCTCTGCCTATTGTCTGTGGTTTTTTTAGGTGTAAACTCTCAACTGCTGCATCAGTCAACATGTCTGCTAATTGCTG
Source organism: Peromyscus aztecus (assembly GCA_902168405.1). Classification (NCBI taxonomy): domain Eukaryota; kingdom Metazoa; phylum Chordata; class Mammalia; order Rodentia; family Cricetidae; genus Peromyscus; species Peromyscus aztecus. Next base: position 24,010 of record CABHPQ010093274.1, read on the forward strand.
CTGTACAACCCCACAATGATAGGTTCTTAACCTTCTGGAGCAGTAATCCCAATTAAACACTTTATTTTATAAGTTGCTTGGGTCATGATGTTTTGTCACACTAATAGAAAATAACTAACAGTACCTGAGATCTTGGGATAAGTATGACTCAGTCACTCCTCTCAGGAAGTTGACTATCAAAGAGTTATTGAAAATTAGAACCAAGAAAAAGTTTACTTTTGCAAATTGTAAAGGTTTCTGTTTTGTAGTACCAACATGTCACTCACCATGATTCCCTTTTGCATTGCCTGCCAAGAAGCTCTGAGCTAATCCCAGTTGTCAATAATAGTAACCATGTCATCCTATGTGAATAATGTAGCATGAATCTTAAAAGTTCTTATTAATAAAATCAAACCTGAGGCCAGTTATTGGGGTGAACACTGGCAGGTCAGAGAGACAGACCAAGCTACAGCTAACCTCACCTTGCCAGTTTCTCAACTGATCTTGTTTCCTCAGACTGGATGCCTCTGAGTCCTCATCTAGAATGAATCTCAGCTGAACTGCTGCTGCTAGAAGCCTGAAAGCTTAACCAGTCAAATGCTAAACTAGCCAAATGCTTAACCAGCCAAATGCCTTGAGTTTCTGGTCCTCAAGCCTTATATACCTTTCTGCTTTCTACTACCACTCCCTGGGATTAAAGGCTGGCTTTCTGGGATTAAAGGCGTGTGTCACCATGCTTGGCTGTTTCCAATGTGGCCTTGAACTCATAGAGATCCAGAGGGATTTCTATCTCTGAAATGCTAGGATTGAAGGTGTGAGTGCCACCATTTTTTAGCCTTTGTATCTAATGACTGTCTGTTCTCTGACCCCAGATAAATTTACTAGAGTGCACAATATTTTGGGGAATACAATACTACCACATAATAACATTCTTTTGCCTCTGCCTACACCCACAGATATTGTTTAATTGTAATAATAGCCTTATTTTATAGGCATTTTTGGTGATGAACCTCCTTGAATACTTTCATTTGTAGATTGGGTGCCCATTTTACATAATTCTCTTTGTAGAAGACTCTAGTTTCCAGGTATATGTTAGAAGTCCAGTAAAGAACTGAATTATTCTCAAAATGAAATGGCAATGTAGATCATAATATATAATATATAATCTCATGCAATTGCTGATCTCTTTATAACAATTGCTTGTACAACAATCTTCGGCCTCAGCTCATTGAGTTTTTCCTCATCATAGTAAAATAAAAGCCTTGTTTCTTGGTACCACTTAAGCCATCTCAATTGCCTCTCAAGAAGACTAATTGTCTCACTTTGTCCAACAGAGTACTCAGCAATTGGACCCCCATGAGGCCAGCCCCAGGAGAGTGAGTATGATTTGAATCATCCTCATCAGTCTTGGAAAAGCATATACTTTCTGGCCTCTTAATATTCAACCCAGGGAAAAACTCAATTCAAAGGGTTTTGTTTTTCTAACCAAGCTTCTCTATTCTCAGACACCTGCCTCTTAGTTGATCACTTCTAAATGTGAAAACGAAGCAACTTAGAGTCCCGTGAAGAAAAGGGATGTGGCCGACTGCTGGGTGCCGTGCCTGTGCATGCTGGGGCCTCTGACAGAATTCAGCTGCTTCAGCCTGAGCCTCATTAGAAAAACACTCTTCCATATATTCCCTGCCCAAAGAGAGGCTGGGGAAACAGCTGGAATAATCAGAGTAGGAGGCAGGCACAACAGCTGCCAGCACAGATACCTCTTGCCACTATGCTGGGGCCACCACAGATGTAGTGATTAGCCTGGCCTTACTCCTCCTGAGCCCCAACAAAACCTCCAAATCACTCTCCACCTGTAAACCAGGCAGCCACCCCCAGTGAAGCTAGCATCACATGGTCCTTTCCTTGTATTGAGCTGCCTGACACCTGAGGAGAAAGCCTGGGCCTCAGGGGTCACCTCAGAAAACAGGGCAGACTGGGAACTCTGCACTTCAACCACGACTCCTACTTGCCAAGACTATTCATCCTGTCGGTCCTGGATGTTCTTGGGTTGTTAGCACTCTGTAAAATCAGAGCTAGTATTTCTTCAGATTATGTTTTTCTGCCTTCATTTTTCCTAGCTGTGAATCAGCCACCTCTACTGAGTGACTATTGAGGACTAAGACAAGGCTCCTTCATCTTAGGAAGGAAAAATATCCACCTTCCATATGTCCATAAGATAATGAGACTGTCATTTATGCAAATTAGCACAGTATAGGCATGAACATCATAATCTATGAAACCAGAAATATACTAAGTCTACTAAGCTATGATCTGCCAATTTCTATTTATGAGACTTGAGAAAATCTCAGAAATTCCTAGGACCTCAATTTGGATGATGATGATGATGATGATGATGATGATGATGATGATGACATCTTACTGACTCCACAGGGGCATTCTAAAAATTAAACTGGTGGTGTATGTTAAAGGCTCATCACAGCTATGTGAAAAGTACTTCATGATTCTAGCCGCTATGATCATTTTGATACCTGGCTTCCAGCAAACGTGTTTCAAATTCCAGTTTCCCTTGGTTCAATTTCTCTTTAATATCTTCTGCTAATTTACTCTTAGAATTACAGTAAAGGGTGAAGTTCTGTTGATCTCAGAGGAAGTAATGGGCCTAATGTCAGAGCAATGACCCCGCAGAGGCACAGCAGCACCGCCACTGCCGCTCCCTCTGAAGGTGACTGGCCTGTGACTAAGGGAATCTGCTCCCTCAGGAGTCTCCAGGAGACAATGTAGTCAGCCTCATAATTACGTGCTTCTCCCCAATCACATAGCATTATACACCCCATCACCATGCTGCTGAAAAAAGCCCCAAATGCTAATTAGTCCTCAAATTATCATTGATTTGATTTGATGTTGAATAAGCTTTGCCATTTATATTTAGGCAAGAGCTTCAGATTGGAGAAGTTCTCTCCGAGATTAGGTTTTAAATAACTCCTTGGGGCCTGTCTTGCTTGTTCAGTGTGTTTATGTCAAGAAATCAGTCCTGCTGCTCTCCCTGGCTGCAGCTGAATGCTGGGCTGATTGAGTGCAAGGGATGCATTCTGCCCTTGGCCACAGTGTACAGTGCCAGACACCCGGAATGCAGAGATTCCTACCATGCCAGAGACAGGGGAGAAAGAAGACAGACTCGGGTCCTGAGCACTTGAATAGGAAGGAATAGAGTTTGCTAGTCATGCTCAGCAGATGTGCAAGTCCTCATCATCGCAAGAGACCTGCTCTTCACTCTCACTTCTAACAGCTGGTGACAGGAACGCAGAGCTTTGCCACATGAGGCACAGGCAGTGATGGCAGAATGAGAGAACCTACACGAATATCCAGGTCTTCTAGCCCTAAGCCCGTGATGAAGTGTTCCACACCTTCTTCCCCACCTCTCACCTCCCTCTCATCCCATCCCTTTCCTGCAGCCCACCTTTGAAGTCCCTCAGTCTTTACCCCCATTCCACATACATGGTCGGCTCCCTGTCAGCAAAAAGTGCAAAAATCCCACTGTGGCTTTGTTTACATAGCTAAGTTTTTTGCATGTTTGAAATTTTTCCCATGGAAGTATCCTCAATGTGATCATTTCTCTTAAAAAAAAAAAAATAAAGAATGCCCCAAAAGTGCTTATATTAGGTGACAATCTAAAAACTAACCATTACTAACCAGGGCCTCCATAACCCCGTGGATAACCTTTTAGAAACAACTTTCAAAATATGTATCAGGGCACACTTTCTCTGAAGCTTGTGCTTATTCCATTAATCCCTAGGTTGAACTTTGCTTGAAAAATTAATATGTACGTCATGGAATTTTCATTTCTCTTTCCGGGTAACAAACAGTACATAAAAGATAAAAGGAAGAGAAGAGAAGAAAGGGGAAGTAAGAACAGAGGTGCTAAGAAGGCAAGCAGGCTAGAGATGGAGCTAAATGGTTGAGTGCTAATTCAGCATGCACGAGGCCCTGGGTATAACAACCAATACACACAGAGAGAAAGGGGAGGAGAAGAAGAGGAGAGGGAGAAAGAGGAGGAGGACAACACAGAAGTTCCAGGACGACCCAACCTCATCCCTGTCTCCAGACCTCAACCCCTCTCTTCCTGACTCTTTCAATGGCAGGTGTGTGAGTGTAATAAAGTCTAAGGTCACTAGCAGCAAGCTCTATCTCTAATTCTGATTCTACTTCTTCCTGGCGGAATGGCCTTTTAATGGTAATGAATGGTGTGGGAATGGTAACAGCACCACTACCAGGGTGGAGTGAAGATGGGTATCACATTAGGATTCTAGTAGATTCTAGGATTCTAGTAGCTCACCACGGTTAGCTATTGTAGATCCCATGATGGACTCTCTAGACCAGCTTCAAGGGAATGCTTATCACCAACCCTAGTTGTCACCACCTTGAGAAAGTATCCTTTCCGGGGGCAGTAAGTCACCAATGACTGAGTAAACAGGAGGATAAAGACTCAGCAGACTGAACAGGCTGTATTTAGGACTATATATGTATACACATATACATATATGCATGCAATAACAATTAATGAACAATGAGGGTATAGATTTGAAAGAGAGGAAGGTCTACAAACTAGACATCAACAAACCAAATCAATTAAAAATGGGGTGCATATCTAAACAGAATTCTCAACAGAGGAATCTCAAATGGCTGAGAAGCACTTAAAGAATTGTTCAACATCCTCAGTCATCAGGAAAATGCAAATCAAAATGACTCTGAGATTCCATCTTACACTTGTCAGAATGACTAAGATCAAAGACACAAGTGACAGCTCATGGTGAAGAGGATGTAGAGCAAGGGAACACTTCTCCATTGCTGGTAGGAGTGTAAACTTGTACATCCACTTTGGAAATCAGTATGGCAGTTTCTCAGGAAATTGGGAATTGACCTACCTCAAGACCCAGCTATACCACTCTTGGGCATATGTCCAAAGGATGCTCAATCATACCACAAGGAAACTTGCTCAATTATGTTCATAGCAGCTTTATTCATAATAGTCAGAAACTGGAAACAACCTAGATGCCCATCAACCAAAGAATGGATAAAGAAAATGTGGCACATTTACACATTGGAGTACTAATCAGCTGTTAAAAAACAATGACATCATGAAATTTGTCACCAAATGGATGGAACTAGAAAAGATCATCCTGAGTAAGGTAACCCAAACCCAGAAAGATAAACGTAGTATATACTCACTTTTAAGTGGATATTAACCGTAAAGGATAACCATGCTACAATCCACAGACCCAAAGAAGCTAAGTAATAAGGAGGGCTCAAGTTGGGATACATGAATTGCACTGTGAAATGGAAATAGAATAGACATCACAGGTGGACCAGGGGAGAGGTGGGCATGGACCAGTGTGGGTGGGCATGGGGAACAGGAAGGATTGAGTAGGGGGAGTATACTAGGAGGAAGGGAGAGGTACTGGGAGAGACAACTGGAATCGGGGGCATCTCTGGGATGAGCTAGAAACCTAGTCCAATGAAAACCTCTCAGGAATCTGTGAGGGAGGACCTAGATAAGCCTCCTAGCAATGGGGGATATGGAGCCTGAACCAGCCATCTCCTGTAACCAGACAAGACTTCAGGCAGAGGGAATGGGGACTCCAACTCAGTCACATAACCTTTGAACTATAATTTTCCCTGGCTACAAGATATGCTGGGGTGAAGGTGGCACAGAAACTATGGGAATGGCCAACCAATGACAGGTCCGTCTTGAGACCCATACCATGAAAGGGAGCCCACCACTGACATTGCCTGGATGGCCAGTGCCCAGAGGCAGGATAGCCCAGAGACCTAAGATAGAACAAAACATAACTGGCCAAAAGAAAAGGTCAATGAAATAAGTCCTAACAATATTCTGCTACACTCATAGATTGTTGCCTAGCCTAATTGTCATCAGAGAGACTTCACCCAGGAACTGGTGGAAATGGATGCAGAGACCCACAGCCAAACACTAGCCGGAGCTTGAGGAATCCTGCAAAAAGAGGAATAGGAAGAATTGTGTGAGCCAGAGGGGTCAAGAAAACCACAGGATCAACTAACTTAAGCCTGTAGGGTCTCATAGAGACTGAACCACCATCCGGAGAGCTTGCATGGGACTGCCCTAGTTCCTCTGCACATAGGTGACAGTTGTGGAGCTCGGTCTTCTTGTGGGACTCCTAACAGTGGGAGCAGGGGCTGTCTCTGCCTCGGTTACCTACTTTGGGGACCCTTTCCTCCTAATGGGTTGCCTTGTCCAGCCTCAACAGGAAAGGAAGTGCCTATTCTTACTGCACCTTGATATTCTGTGGCTGGCTCATGTACATGAGAGGCCTGCCCTTGTCTGAGAAGAAAGGAGGAGGAGTGAGTGCAGTGGGAAGAGAAGGTTGGGGGAGGAACTGGGAGGAGAGGAGGGGAAAGGGAAAACGTAGACAGAAATGTCTCCAGTCCTGCCTGGCCCAGCAGTCCAGATGAATCTCTCCCACCCACGGTCCCACAGCTGCTTATAGAATAATTACTCAGAAGTTTATATTAATCACAAACTGTATGGGCTATGGCTTCTGCTTCTTGCTAGCTAGCTCTTTCATCTTAAATTAACCCATTCCTATTAATCGATATGTTGCCACATGGCCGTGGCATTACCGGTCTGCTGGCATATTGTTGTTCCTTTGGCAGCAGATAGCATCTCTCTCGACTCTGCCTTTCTCTCTGTATCTCTGCTTGGATTTCCTGCCTGGCTGTAAGCTTTCTTGCCAGAGGCCAAAACAGCTTTATTTATTATCCAATTGGAGCCACACATAGTCACAGCATACAGAAAGACCTCCCACAGAAGAAAACTGATTAGACTGGGGAAATAATTAATTAAAAGTAGAATTAATAGACATAAATAACAAAAAAAGAAAGAGAGGAAGGAGGGGTATATGGGAGGGTTTGGAGCAAGGAAAGAGAAAGAGGAAATTGATTATATTATAATCTCAAAAAAAATAAAAAATAAAAACCTCAGCCATTTGGAGTCAGTGACATTTGGCATTGTGAGACACTTGCTCCGGGGATCCAACCACTTTAGTCACGGCATCACCAGGACTCCCTCACAGTCTGAATTCTTGCTTTGCTAACCCTGCGTATCATCCCAAGATCCTCTTTGAGGATCCGCTGCTGACAATGCTAAGCTGTGACAGCTACTCCTCATATCTAAACAACTGAGTGAAGTCCTGCTCCCCAGCCTCATGCCCAGTCCCTAGCTTAGGTCCTTAGGATTCCATGCCTGGACTTCCAGCCCACACCAACCTGGCTGAGTCTCAGCCCATCCTCTCCAGCAGGCAGATCAGCACTGCCCAGTTGGGACAGAGGCTCTGGAGGACTTTTCCCCTAGCAGCCACCCTCTTCTGTTCCTGCCCTTCTGCCCGAAGACAATTCAGTATTCCTTGGATAATTCATACAGTTCCCTACTCAATGTTCATTTCCTTCCTTTCTTTCTAATGAGATCAATTCTTTTTAAATTTTTATTACTGTGTTTTTATTTTGTGCATATGTTTGTGCCATGGCATTTACGTGGAGGTCAGAGGACAACTTGCCAGAGTCAGGTCACACCTTCTATCATGTGGGTCCCAGGAATGAAACTTGGGTAATCAGGCTTGGCAGCAGGCATCTTGACCCACCAAGCCATCTCACTGACCCTAACCAGACCATTTCTGCTCATATCTCAGGGACTTGCTCAAATGTTGCTTCCTCGAGGAAACATAACTCTAGCATCTACAGACATCTGGGGCTAAAAGAAGTGCATTCTTTTTATGTATTTTTCTTGCTGTAAAAGTAATACCAATTAAGTGCAGATATTTATAAAATGCAGATCTACAAAAGGATACAAGGAAAGTTTCTCAAAATCTTGACACTAGTATTGCACACTACTTAGTTTTTTCTAGGCATCTTCCTAGTTTCTTTTCTTTTTTATACAGTGAAAGTTTGATATGCACAGTAAAAAATGGCCTCCATACACGTGCTAGTTTTCAACCTTATTTTACAATTTTGATGAGCTGCAACACATTTTATTGTTTATCTAGTCTTCTGTGCTATCATTTGAGGATGCCAGTATTCAATTTTGTGGTGGTATCATAATTTATTTAATCTTGCTTGTGTTTTATTCATATGTGTATTTTAATACCTAACATAGTTCTGAAATGCAATGTGTGCTCAGTAAATACTTACTGATCATATTTCTTCTGTATTAAGAGAGAGGAATTCAAATTCTTCAGCACCAATATATTTCTTCTAATACTAACCCTATTTCTTGTCTTTACTGCCAAACATCATTCAGATTCATTGGTTTTCAGAAATACTAATTGCTGCCTAACTCATATTGTCTGGCTCCTGCACCTATACCCTCTGCACACTCTTAATACTGAGAGTTTCAGCAGCCTTCTGGGAGACCTATCCAGTATGTTTTGGTCCCGTCTTGTCTGATTATCTCAACAAAGTGTGTGTGTGTGTGTGTGTGTGTGTGTGTGTGTGTGTGTGTGTGTGTTGACATCTTCCTTCTTAAAATTCTCCTCTGCACCTGGCCCATGCCCCCATCTCCACCTTGGGTCTCATTTGTCTCATCTTACTATTGAGTCCATACCCCCTTCCTCTACCCACCCTTGATATATACTTTTTTATGTTCTCACAGGGTTCATTCTTCAGGACCTTTTTTCTCTACGAACTGTGTTTTAAATGTCATTATGCTTCAAAGAATGACTTGTTTGCAAGAAGCAGAAATGTAACCCAAGCAACCTTTGTCCAAAGAGGAAAGAATTAATTATTCCCAGGATCCAAGAAAGGGATTAATGATCAAGTACACTCAAGGCAGAAATGACTAGAAACCAAGAGCAATCTGATGTGAGACTGGAAAAGGACTTATGGGTGGCACGTGCCATATCTTTATCTTATTCTTTTGATATGTCAATTTGACTGCCTCTCACCCAGGCTTTCTTCATTCCCATCAGAGGAAATAGAGACATGGAGAACGTTGACTCCCCCTCCTCTGCCTTTCCTTTGTAGAATGGAGAATTGAGACAATTTCCTAGTCTGAATACTAAAAAGATAAAGCCAGAGCTCTTATTTATTAGGCTTAGAATGAATGTCCACTCATGGAACAATCAGTAGTCATTAAACCAAGTCATTCGAAAAGATATCTAGATATATTCTAAGATATATCATAGAATACAGCCAAGCAGAAGAAGCATGGAATTTAAAAAATGTAATATAAGGTCTATTCCCAGGAAAAAAAATGAGAGGGGAGTGTTGTTAAAATAAAATTCTGTCCACTAATGCCTCTGTAGACAATATTAACTGAAGAGTAATTTTGCAGAGTTCAGAAGAAAAGATAAAAATAACAAATAGTAAAAACATCTCCAAAACTTGTACGTGTGTGTGTGTGTGTGTGTGTGTGTGTGTGTGTGTGTGT
>CABHPQ010093276.1:9865-28388 GCA_902168405.1 Peromyscus aztecus
TGTGTGTGTGTGTGTGTGTGTGTGTGTGTGTGTGTGTGTGTGTGTGTGTGAATGTGTGTGTGTGTGTGTGTGTGCTTTTATTTGGGTATAGCCTTTTTCTTTTTGGTGTAGTTTTATTTTGTTTTCTTGGTTTTTGTTGGTTTTGTTGTTGTATTGCTGTTGATTTTTGAGAAAGAACCTAAAGTTAGATGGGTAGGCAAGGGAGAGGATGTGGAAGGACTTGAAGAGTGAAAGAATATGATAAAATATATTTAAATTTAGATTTTTTAAAAAGACAGAGCAAATACCTGAATGTACCTAACCTATTCCTAGGAGCCCATAAAGTCTCAACTCAAAAAGTAAAATCAGAAAGACTCAAGGCATGAAAGTGACTTGATGTGAGGCAACATCTTTGAGGCCATCTTTGGGGACAAAGGGGCCACATTTAAAAAGAAAATTTCCAATTTCTTCTAAATTAGACTTTATATGAGACTGATCAGAGAAGCCAGCCATGTCATTCCTAATTGAGGAGCACAGGCTTGAGGATGAATTAGCTACTCAGTTAATGACAATTAGTTATACAGCAGTAGAATATGGAATTTGATGCACCACAGGCTATTAGGAGTTCTAGAGATCTGTACCAAGGTAATCTTCCCACTGAGCTCATGGCCTGAGATGCTGCTGACATCCATGGCATGAGTGACAGTGTGTTGAAGCTCTGCCATTTTTGTTACTACAGTTATTTGCCTAAATGGTTCCATATCCACACAACCAAGGCTGAGTACTCTTCTAAAATATTCAAATAGAAACAAGTTAGATTTGAATAAAGTCATGATCTGTCACTTCTGTGTTCATAGCCATGTTCAGTAATAATGAGAGGAAGTCTAGGCAAGGTATTCTGAATGGGATAGGTGAGGTGAGAACTTAGGACATTCCAAACAGACATGAACCCTACTGTTGCTTGTAGCTTTGGTAATGTTCCACTTCTCACTGTAAAAAGAAGCTTCTCTGACTAAAGTTAAGAACATCACTGATCTAGGGTTTTAAATATAAATATTTAGAAGGCAGTTTGACTTCCTGTTCCAGTCTTGTTTGAGAGTGACTTCTCTGTGTCCTGAATCCAAAGTGTATGGTGCCTTTAGAATAATATCGTCTAGCCAATTACTTATGGCTGGTAGCCAAGAGGGACGGTAATAGCCCATGTTGTTTTGGGTGCTTTGAGGGTTCCCTGACCAATAACTAATAGGGCAGGAGTCTATGCCTAGCACTGAAATCTTCATTTAGTATCCCATGGCTTCTGAGAGTAGACCTGTCCACACACACAGAACCTCTTTTCAAACCCTTTTAAACATATTTATAATTGGCTTGTAGACTAGTGAGTTTTCCTGAGGCGCCTTCACACATCCTTAGTGTTGGTTAACTGCCCCCTACTTTCCTCTCATCTCTCTGCTTCCATCTCCCTTAAACCTTTAACCCACACTATTCAACCCTTGATAGGAAAACATAATAAGGATGTTTGACCTTAAGGGTTGCTGTTGCTGTTGTAGTTGCTGATTTGTGTTACACAAAAATGTGTTAAATGTCCTGAGACAAAGACAGAATTTTCAAAGTTTCTGAAATAGTCCCAAACATATTTCTGTTACTTTTACAATATGTTTATATGAAACAGGACTTTTAGTGATGATAACTCAATACTCTGAAATATGTTGAAGTTACTCTGTGTACTGTAGAATCAACTATGCAGGAGGTTCTTACTTGACCTGTGGACCATAGATGGATCTTGAAAACAAATATAACATAATGTTGTATGTGAGAGATGATGAAGGCTTGAGGTAGGGCAAGGATGAAGAGATTGAGGAGAGAAGTATTTGCTTACACAATTCAGATGAACTAGAAATCAAAGTATCATTATCTGCAGATGACATGAGAGTATGCATAAGTGATCCCCAAAATTCTATCAGGGAACCTCTACTGCTGATAAACACCTTTAGTAAAGTGGCTGGATACAAGATTAACTCAAAAATTCAGTAACCCACTAGGCGGTGGTGCTGCACACTTTTAATCCCAGCACTCGAGAAGCAGAGGCGGGGCAATCTCTGTGAGTTCGAGGCCAGCCTGGGCTACAGAGTGAGTTCCAGGAAAGACTCCAAAGCTACACAGAGAAACTGTATCTTAAAAAACAACAACAACAAAATTGAGTAACCCTCCTGTATAAAAATGAAAAAAAGACTGAAAAGAAATCAGGGAAACAACACCCTTCACAACAGCCAGAAATAATGTAAACTATCTTGGGGCAACTCTAACCAGCCAAGTGGAAGACTTGTTTGACAAAAACTTCTTTGAAGAAATAAATTAAAGATTTCACAAGATGGAAAGCTCTCCCATGTCCATGGAACAGTAGGTTTACATAGTCAAAATGGCCATCCTACCAAAAACAATCTAAAGATTCAGTGCAATCACCATTAAAATTCCCATACAGTTCTTTATAGACTTTGAAAGGACAATACTCAACTTCATATGGAAATACAAAAACCCCAGGAAAGCTGAAATAATCCTGTACAATAGAGCAACTCCTAGAGGCATCACCACCCTTGACTTCAAGCTCTGCTATAGAGCTATCATAATAAAAACAGCTTGATTTTGGCATAAAAATAGACACATGGATCAATGGAAGCAAATTGAAGACCCAGACATAAATTCACACACCCATGGACACCTGATTTTTGGTAAAGAAGGCAGAAATACACAATGGAAAAGAGAAAGCACCTTCAACAGATATTGCTGGTCTAACTGGATGTCTGCATGTAGAAGAATGCAAATAGATCCATATTTATCACTCTGCACAAAACTCGAGTCCAGTGGATCAAAGACCTTAACAAAAAACCAGATACACTGCAAGGGATAGAAGAGAAAGTAGGGAATGGCCTTGAATGCACTGGCACAGGAGACAACTTCCTGAACAGAACACTGATCATGCAGGCACTAAGGTCAACAATTAATAAATGGAACCTCATGAAACTGAAAAGCTTCTGTAAGACAAAGAACACTGTCAATAAGACAAAAATGCAGCCCACAGAGTGGAAAAAGATGTTTTACCAATTCCATATCTGCCAGAGGGCTAATATCCAAAGCAAAAAAATAACTCAAACAACTAGTCATCAACAAATCAAATAATCCAACTATAAAATGGGTCACAGATCTAAACAGAGAATTTTGTTTATTAAATTTTTTTTCATTTTACATATCAACCACAGTTCCCTTTTCCTCCCCTTCTGCTACCTTGCCTCCCACCACCATTCCCATCCACTTCTCAGAGGGAGTAAGGCCTCCCTTGGGGAGTCAACAAGTCTGGCATACCAAGTTGAGGCAGGACCAAGCCACTTCCTCCTGCATCAAGGCTGAGCACGGTATCCCACCACAGGGCATGGGGTCCAAAAATCCAGTTCATGCTTTCAGAATAACTCCTGGTCCCACTGCCAGAGGCCCCACAAATTGGTCAAGCCACACAACTGTCACCCACATTCAGAAAGCCTAGTTTGGTCCCATGCAGGTTCCCCAGCTGTCAGTCCAGAGTCAGTGAGCTCCCACTAGCTTGGGTCAGCTGACTGTGGTTTTCCCCATCATGATCTTAATCCCCTTTGCTCGTATGATCCCTCCTCCCTCTCTTCACCTGAACTTCTGGATCTCAGCCCATGCTTGGCTGTGGATCTCTGCATCTGCTTCCTTCAGTTATTGGATGTATTCTATGATGACAATTAGGGTAGTCACTACTCTGATTACAGGGGAAGGCCAGTTCAGGCACCTTCTCCACTATTGCTTGGAGTCTGAGCTGGGGTCATCCTTGTGGATTTTGGTAATTTCCATGGCAGCAGGTTTCTCCCTAACCTCGTAATGTCTCCCTCTATCAAGAGATCTCTTTCATTGCTTTCCCTCTCTGTCCCTCCCCCAACTAAGCCATGTTTATCTCTCATGTGTCCATTCCCCATCCTGTCCCTTCTACCCCCTCCCAGTTTACTCAAGAGATCTTAACTATTTCCCCTTCTTTAGGCACTCCATGTATGTAATTCTTAGGGTCCTCCTTTTCCCCTAGGTTCTCTGGGATTGTGGACTGTAACCTGGTTATCCTATGGTTTTTGTCCAATATCCAGTTATGAGTGAGTACATACTGTTTTTGTCTTTCTAAGTCTGAGTTACCTCACTCAGGAAGATTTTTTTCTAGTTCAGGAAAGCCCAGATGAGCTCATTTTTCTCTGCTCCAAGTGACTCCTAAGACCCAGATATCCTAATGCTGCCTCTGGAGCAACTGCTTTTGGCCTGTGAACAGATTTGATATTACCTGCTGCTCCCTAAAATACAGAGAGGAAGTGAGATTTTGTAGATGTAAAAATATACAAATTCTGAGTATTTGGAGTTCCTTTAAAGGGAGATTGACCTGGATATGCCTGACTTAATCAAGTCAAAGCCATTAAAGAGAAGCCGTTTACTCTCTGCTGTGCATCCCCTTGCTGGTGTGATAACTGAGATCCCACATGTCAGGGGACTTTCAGTGCCTGTAGGACCTTAGGGAAGCTGCCAGCCCACAGTTAATAAGAGTGTAGCAACTCAGCCACAGAGTTCCTGTGTAGACGTGCTGACTGAGCTGGGAAGGAGAGTCTCTGAGCACCCAGATGGGAATGCAGCCCTGACAGCACCTTGAGTGTATCCTATGAAACCCTGAGAGGAGGACCCAGACATACCCTGCCGAGATTATAGGTGTTGAGCTCATAAGGCACTGAGTTTGCAATAACTATGATGCATCGGTAGAAAACTAATACAATACAGTTTCAGTACTGTGTTCTAGGACTGTAAACTTGAAAAATTCAGAAGACATACATCTGAGAAAAGTTGCTAAAGATCATTATGTTGAACTTTTCCTGTTCCACACGGGAGGATGCAGACGCTCAAAGAAGGCTCATGTAGAAGTAGAAGGTGTCTGGGAAGTTAACCGTCCATGATCGTGGCCGTGCACTCTTGGTCCTCTGGAGTTCCAGCATCTGCAATGGTAGAACCACAAGAAAATAAAGTGGAGCCGGGTGTGGTTCCGTGATCCAGCTGTTGGAGAAAGGGACATGTGGGTTGTAAGTTCACCATCAGTGAGTGTTAGATAGTGATTCCCAGGTGAGCTCAGGATATATAGTGAGACCTTATTTATCCCCACCCCCTAAAAGAGAGTGAAAATGGAATTATAAATGAAGGAAAGCAAAAAGAGAGTGTGTCTGCACATGTGGAAGATACTGCAGAAAAAGACTTGACTATTGGACATGGAGGAGAGAAGAGCTGATGAATCCAAGACTGTGATACATGTTCGTGATGGACACAGAGATGCAGGTCAGAATGAAAGCAGTAAAAACAGCTACAGAAGCCTCACATCCGTGATTTACTGAAAAAGGGTTTTTGTAACCCCAAGCACATGGAAGTGAAAACACATTAGGGTGAGAACATCAGCAAGACAACTGACAACTTTCGATGTTCAAAGCTCTTATTATTTTGAATGATCCAGAAAAAGTTTTTTTGTAAGTTCAAAATTGCTTTCTGGTCAATCTATTGAGTATAGAAATGCTTTGAAATAGTACCAGAGAGGTCTTTATTAGCAAACAAGTTGTTAAATTATAAAGCACACAGAGTAGGACAAACACACATAACAGTTTAAAAAATTTCTATTTCACACCTTCCTTCCATGGAAGCAAAACTTCTATGTTCTATGTACTGGGGAAAGAGAAAGCTAAGAGACTGAGCCTTAGTGAGCAGCAACCCCAGCAGGTTTTTGTTTAGCCCTGGAGCACTGTGGGAGGAAGCTCCTTACTCTGCTGACAGTAATAGGTTTGCAGCATCATCAGCCTCCACAGGATGAATGGTGAGGGTAAAGTCTGTCCCAGACCCACTGCCACTGAACCTGGCAGGGACCCCAGATGCTAGGTTGGATGCTCCATAGATGAGGAGTTTGGGGGGCTGTCCTGGTTTCTGTTGATACCAGTTCATATATTTGAGAAAGAATTCACTGACACTCTGGCTGGCCTTGCAGGAGATGGTGACCTTGCTTTGTCCTAGTGACACAGCCAAGGAAGCTGGAGATTGGGTCAGCACGATGTCTCCCGTGGCACCTAGAATGATAAACATACACATTACTGTCACAGCTGTACTGAAACCATCCTGGTGTAGCACTGTTGTATGTGCGGTCTTAAACAGCAATCTTGAGCTTTACCTTGAAAAAAAAGAAGAAGGTGCTAGTTAAATTGGGGCTGGAGAGATGGCTCAGTGGCTAAAAGCCCTGGCCAGGGAACCTAGGACTGGTCCCCAACAAACATGGTGTCTCACATTGTCTGTAACTCCAATTACAGAGGATTAGAGGCCTGTTCTTGCCTCCACAGGCACCAGGGATACTTGTGATACACAGACATGCATACAAACCAAACAACCATACACCTAAAGTAATTAAAAAATAAGAAAATTAAGGTAATTGGGAATCACAAAACTAATTAAAAGCCATAATTTCAATGATCAGGACACCAAAGCATGGAGAACAGTCATGGCCACAGTGGTTGCTCCCAACACTGCATCCCCTCACCTGGAACCCAGAGCAGCAGTACCCACAGCAGGAGAGCAGCTGACCCCATCTCTGAGACCTGGACTAGAGGCTATTCTTGGGCACTGTCAAGCTGCCTTTAAAGATGCTTTGAGCAATCTGCACTGTGGCTAAAGTCTCAATATGGAAATCAGCTCAGAAAAGCTTGATTTGGTGCTCAAAGGACACCTGCTCTTGTGTCACCCTGTGGCAGTTAGGATTAGGAAGAATTCCCTAGAGTATTGTAAGTATATCCCAAGTGATTTTGGGGCTGCCCTGTGGAATCACGGTCTGTTATTTTGAGGTTCCATGTGGGGAGTTCACTCACTGCTCTGCTGTAGAGGATATTGTATGCAGGAGCACTTTTATCCCTCAGAATTATTTTCTTAAAAAACTTTTTTATTGATTCTTTGTGGATTTCACATCATGAATCCCAATCTTATCCATCTCTTTGTTCCCTTGCTTCCTCCTTCTGTCCTTACAACCTTGCCCCAAAACAAAATTTATCAGTAACATCCAAGACCCAGAAACCAAAACAAACAAAAAAAAAAAAAAGAAAGAAAAGGAAAAGGAAAAGGAAAAAAAATCTCGGCATGGAAGCTGTAGTGTGGCCCACTGAGTCACACAGTATATCCTTTAGTCCATATATCTTTACTTGTAAGTATTTATTGCAAAGAGTCGTTGCTCAGGTTGGAGGCCTCTGGCTTCGGGTACACCCTCAATATCGAGCCTTCACTGGGACTCCATTTGGATATCCTATTTTTACCATGTGTCCTGGAGATTCTGTAGGTTTGGATCTGTATGTCTGGCCCCTTCACATGCTTCAGCAGTTCATAGATGAGGTGGGTGTCTGGGTGGGCTACCTGTAGTCTTGCTTCTGGGCCTGGGTGGTAGCTGGGTTGGTCAACTTGCCAGCTTTCTCTCATCATCACCAGTCAGACAAACTCTCCAGCACTACCCCAGCTAGCTCACCCAATGCAGCAGACAGCAAGGACCAGGGCCAGTTTTCCTGCTCTCACACCCTCGGGTCTAGCTCACTGACACTCACACCACCAGGGCCAGCTCTACTGTTTTGTCCAGGTGAGGTGCAGAGCACACTCTCAGTTTCTGCACTTGGTGAGGAGGGGCAGGACCAGCTTTTCCATTCTCATGCCCCTGAGGTCTGCTCTCCTGCCTGTCACAGGTGGTAAGATGTGGGGGGAAGGCCTATTTCCTTTACCCTTGCCGTCCCATACCATACCAGGTAGGGGAAGGGGACAGCTCTCCTGCTCTCATGCCTACAGGCCTGGCTCACCTGAGCCCCACCAACAGGGTCAGCTCCAGTGTGCTGCCCTGGTGAGATGCCATGCCACTTTTCCATGTGCTGCAGCTGATGAGGGGCAGGGCCAGTTCTCCCACTCTTGTGTCTCAGGGGCCAGGTCTCTCACCTGCTGCTGGTGGCAAGGGGTGAGGGGAGGGAGGGCATGTTTTCCATACCCATGCTATCACAAGGTAGATGAGGGAGGTGGAATCAGTTCTCCTGATCTCATGGCCCCCATCCTGCTCACCTGCACCCCCCACCAACAGAGTCAGCTCTATTGTGTTGCCCAGGTGAGATGCAGGCCTTTCTCCCTAGTGCTGCTGCTGGTGGGGGTCAGTGTTAATTCTCCAACTCTCATGACCTCAGGGTCAGCTCTCCCACCTGCCACAGGCAGTGAGGGGCAGAGGATGGGGGATGCCATCTCTCCTTCCCTTCCTCCACTCTATGGCAGATGAAGGGTGGGGCCAGATCTCCCACAAGCACTGGGCTCAGTTTGACTATACTGCCCGGGCTAGGTGCAGGGTCCATTCTCCTGAGTGCTGCAGCTGGTGAGGGGCAGGATCAGCTCTCCCACTATGTGACTCCAGGACCAGCTTTTCCAGCTTGCAGCAGGTGGCAAGAGGTGAGGGGCAGTATCTCCCTTGCCCATGCCACTGAGTGACAGACTGTGGGGCTAGTTCTCCTACTCTGCATATTCAGGGTATGCTAACCTGCCCTTAGCCAACAGGGACAGCTCTACTGTGCTGTCCTGGGAAGGCACAGGGCCCTTCTCTCCAGAGTGGTGCAGTTGGTGAGGGGCAGGGCTATCTCTGTGCAGCCCCATCCTCACTGCTTTCGGTTGTAACAGGAGCCAAGGACATTAACACAGACCATGGCTGCAGTAGGGTCATGGACCCAGACATGGTCCCTGGGAGCAGTCCAGTCCAGGACCACACCATGGCCCTAGGAGGCAGTGCAGGTCACTTAGATTGGCGTGGACCCAAAAGCAGTATGGCCCTTGAAGACCCACATGGCCCCAAGTGTGGGTCAGGTCCCGAAAATCCACACTGGCTTCCATGATGTCAGGAGCCTCAGACATCAGTGCAGATCCTGTCTTCGGCAGAGCTACAGACCCAGACATGGCCCTGGCTGCATCTCAGGGCTGTACAATGCCCTATCCCTGGATGTCAGTATGTGTTATTCAGGTCTGTATGGGCCCAGTAGCAGCACAGTTCTCAGGCACCAAGAGGGTCACAGGTGAAGACCCAGATCCTTGGCATCAATGTGGACTTTGGTGGCAACACAGGCCACAGACATCATCACAGACTCAGACTTCAGTAGGACCATGGTCAACAACAGCCCAGGCCCAGATGTCATCATGGCCCTAGTTGGCATTGCAGGTCACCCAGATGGGTGTGGCACAAGTTCTGGCATGTCCCCAAATGACAACATGTCCCCAGGTGGCAGCCCAGACTCCTGGTTATCCACTCAGCCTTTAATGGTAAGAGGAGTCACCAACATTAACACAGACCCTGTCTGTGGTAGGGCCATGTTCCTCATTTCTGGATTGAATGATACCACGACCCTTGGTGGGTATATGGGCCACCCAGGTCTGTATATCCTTGGAGACAGTTTGACCCTTTAAGACCAACTAGGTTTCAGGTGTTGGCCCATACTTCAGGTCTCTGCATGGCTCTCAGTGGCAACAGGAACCATGGACCAAGACAACTCCTCTGGCAGCAGTTTGGGCTGGACATCACCGTGGTCCTGGGTTTTGGCACAGGAATCCTGGATTGACATGATCCCTCTGGGAGCACATCCCTTGAACATTAACTTGGTCACAGGTAGTGGCCCAGACTCTGGGTGTACAAAGGGCCCTCTTTGGTAACAAGAGCCTTAGATATCAACACAGACACCCTTAGCTGCATAAGGTCACAGACCAAGTGATGGCCCTTGGAAGCAGCCCAGATCTGGACATCTGTCCCTGGGTGGCTGTGGGGTATCTATGTCAGCCTATTCCTCATTGCCTTTGCCTCTTCATGAATTGTTCTGTATCTCTCTCTTTCCTATCTTGTCAATTGTGCCTAACTGCTGGATGGGCGGGTTTGTGGGAGAAATTCTTCCTGCACCAAGTCTAGGGACCTGGGGTGGAGCTGTGCTTTTCCTCTGGAGTCTGCCAAGCCTAGATCAGAGTTAAACTTTTAAAAAAGTATTTATTTTTATTTTATGTATGAGTATTTTGTCTCCATGTCTGTGTACCATATCTGTGCCTGCTGTTCTTGGATGCCAGAAGTCATGGAATTCTCTCTCGAACTAGAATTACAGATGGATGTGAACTGCCATGTGAATGCTTGAAACTGAGCCAGAGTACTAGGGGTTGAAGTGGGGGAAGGGCATCTATCCCCTGCTCACACCACCACATGGCAGATGAGGAGCAGGACCAGATCCCCCATGCTCACGTTCTCAGGACAGTTTATCTGCTCCACCCATCAATAGGGTCAGCACAGCTGTACTGTGCTGTCAGGTGAGGTGTAGGGTCCACTTTCTGTAGTGCTGCAGCTGCTGAGGGGAATGACCAGCTCCCTCGCCTACCTCAGGTGGCAGGGGCAAAGAGGGGAGGATATCTTTCCCTTGCCCTGTGCTTTTCAAGGAAGGCACAGGGCTTTCCCACAAGGCCTTGACCTATCATAGACAATTTGAAGTAGACTAAGATTTGATCCTGGCCCTTATTAATCCTGCTATGATACAAGCTTGAAAATGTTTATCTTACTGTTCCATGAAAGGACTATCATGGCCCCATTAATGGTTTCCTTGTGAAATGGCCTCCTCCACTCAGGGGTCGGTATCCTCTTCAGAAAAGAACTGGTGAGATGGACCATAGGGTACAAGAAGGTCATCAGCATAAAACTTAGCAGCCTGGAAACAACTTGTTTTCCTGTTCTTATATTTGTCTGACCTAGGACTAACACTATGTTTTTCTAGGTTATATCCACTAACATTGTAGATTTTGGAAAGTTTCAGTATATTTGTCAGGGTCAACTGAAAATCTGCTCAAGTGAGATTTAATCTGATTTAAGTTTTGCAAAGAAAGGGGATTTGTGTTATAGAGAGCAAAAATTGTCTTGACCTTTCCTTTAAGGGGAACGTAAAGGAATCAGGGACTACTTGATGGTGGCTAATTAGTAGAGAATCCCACCTATGGTTTTCTCAGAGAGGCATTGATCCACCTCAGATGCAGTACTAGTGGAGGTTAGAATGTAGATTCCTTATAACCGTGTCCATAGAGATTTAAATCTTCCCAGGAAGCAAAAAAAAAAAAAAAATTGCATATAGGAGACCTCAGATCATTTTCCAGTCTCATGGTTGGATAGGTCTAGTTGGATGTTAGTAGTACAGTTGGTACTTCTCTTAGGTGGCTGTTTTCTCTGTTTTCCAGCTTCTAGCCAAGGCAAGCCACAGTACAGGAAAATACTCAGCATTTCTCCTTAGGGACTGAGGATCTAATTAATTCTCATGTTTCAGTGCTCTAGAGATGTTCACGCTGATGAGGGGCTCATTGCCCATCTGAAAAGGGAAGAAGGTATGAATTAGGTCTTCTCTCCCAACCCCATGTCTTGAAAGTTCCCTGATGACGCCCTGCCTCAAACAAGGTGGAATTTGGGGCCCGACATCTGATGTTGTCCTGTGTTCCCCATGTGCATTCTGTGTCACACTCACACTCACTCATGTGTTTTATACACCATACACAAAGGATGAAGAAAAGAAGGATGGGTGAAAGAAAAGGCAAGGGCGGGAAGACTTTGACCACAAACATAGAAGTTGTTAAAATGATGAGTATTATATAAATACGAAGTCACCCATAAATCTTGTACTAAATACTTAGTTTTGGGGTGGACACAGAGATAGAGATATTGGAACCAAAGCAGAAAAAGAAAAATAACCGCAGCACAGCCTTATGTTTCTAAGTAACTGTAACAGGCTGCCTGTGAGTGTAAACAACAAAAACAATTGGAGAATGAAAACCCTGGGGTGAGAATGTAAGCCTGCATCTGAAAGATTAACTGACAATCTTAACTAATCAAAGCTCTTTTCAGCTTAGATGATGAACAACAAAGCTTCTATTAAGTTTACCATTGTCCTAAGGCAAAAGAGTTAGAAAATCTGAAAAAGACCTTAATAAATGGGAGATCAGAGGTGAATAAGCAGGTTAGCAGTTAAGAGTACTTCTTACTCTTGCAGCTTGATTTCCAGCACCCACATTACTAGCTCAAAACCTCCTGAAAGGCCTGTTCCCTAGGATCTGATGCCCTCTTCTGACTGATATGTATACACCCACCATTCGCCACCCCAATTTAAAATAAACTAAATCATTAAAAATAAGAAATGGTAGGTCAGATGGGCAAGATTGCTTTGTTTGTAACAGGAAAAGTCCTTACAGCAAAGACTGATGACCCTGAGTTTGATACCCAGACCCCACATGGTGGAAAGAAAGAATTAACTTCTGCAGGTATCTGACCTACTCTCTCTCTCTCTCTCCTCTCTCTCTCTGTGTCTGTCTGTCTGTCTGTCTTTGGTTAACTTTTCCCCTCATGATGCAATCTGTATTTTTTATCTTTTAAAAACACATTATAAAAAGAAACAGTAAATCTTAAATGATAGGAAATGTAAAGTTGGGATACTGAATGTGTGAGGGAATAGGCAGAGATGTGGTCAAGGAGAAAGGAGAAAACAAGGAAAAATCATTCAAAGATAAATATGTGTTAATTAAAATTTAAATGAATAAGTAATAATTAAGAAACAATGATAAAGGTCTATAGTTTGTTGGGAAATCATTAAATTATAAAGTATATGGGATGATACAACCATGCATATCAGTTTATAAAAGCTCATTTCATTGTTTAAGGTCTTTCCTCAAACAAGCCTAGAGCCCTGTATTGAGATGTCAGACAGTAAGAGAGCTGAGACACTGAGCTTCAGTGAGCAGCAACCCCAGCAGGTTTTTGTTCAGCCCTGGAGCACTGTGGGAGGATCCTCCTTACCCTGCTGACAGTAATAGGTTGCAGCATCATCAGCCTCCACAGGATGGATGGTGAGGGTGAAGTCTGTGCCAGACCCACTGCCACTGAACCTGGCAGGGACCCCAGATTCTGTATTGGATGCTTGATAGATGAGGAGTTTGGGGGGCTGTCCTGTTTTCTGTTGATACCAGTGCATAAAATCTATACCATATTCATTGACACTCTCACTGGACTTGCAAGAGATGGTAGCCTTTTGTCCCAGAGACACAGACAAAGAAGCTGGAGACTGGGTCAGCACAATGTCCCCAGTGGAACCTGGAATCATAAACACACAAACCATGGTTATACATGTTTAGAAACCTTCCTAGCAGAAAAATTTTTCAATTAGAAATTGTAAGTATACTTGTGAACATCACTTTGAGAAACCAGAAAATCAAAGGGATTGGGAGAACTTAAAACCAATTACAAATGCCTTAATTCCAGTGATCAAGATACTAGTGGCCTGGAAAACCATGGTGGCCACTGTGGATGCTCCCAACACTTCTCTGTACCCTCTCACCTGGAACACCGAGCAGCAGCATGCATAGGAGGAGTGTGTTTGACTCCATCTCTGGGATCTTCAAGAAAGGGTGCTTCTTAGGCTCTTAGCAGCTGCCCTTAAAGAAGCCTGGGCTGTTGTATAATGACTCAATATGCAAATCAGCCCAGAAAAGTGTGTGGGTTGCTCAAAGGGGCACCTGCTCCTTTTTCACCCACTGGGAGTTGGTGTCAGCAGAAAACTTACCAGAGCATGGCAAGTGTATCTTAAAGGTGCCTTATAGCCTATTCTATTGAATCTCTACCCTCTACTTTTTCTAGGTGTGATACAGGGGAGTGAAGTATGGCTGCACTATGTAAAGAGTGTAAGTCATTTCAGGAACAACTTGCTCCTTCAAAAGTGCACACACCCAATGAAATTACTATCTAAGAGGGAATGGAGAATAAAGACTGGAAGAAAATAATGTAATTAACTTTTGGCATATTTCCTTATTCAAAAAAATCTGTGTTTCAGTGTGTGTGATGTTGTGTGTGTATGCTTGTATGTTTGTGTCTGCTCTAGTTTGAGGGCCACCTCCTTGTCCTGGTGCATGGGTGGTGATAAGAGGTCAACCTTGGGTGTGGCTGTTGCCTTCTGCCTTATCTGAGACAGGGTCTCTTGTTCACCACTTCTCATGAAAGGCTGCCTCCCCAGGGTCTTCTGGGGATTCTCCAGTCTCCATCTCTCATCTTGTCACAGCATCACTCTAAGTACAGTCATGTGGTGCAGCTGCATCTGGCTTTTTGTGGTTCTTGGGATGTGAAGCAGGTCCTCACACTTATGTGGCAAACACATTACCCACAGAGCCACCCCAGCCCATTTTTTAAAAATAAATGAAATGAAACAATGACGGAAATTCTTCAGACTGAACATAAATAAAAATACAGGACTTCATAAATGAAGAAAAGAACTATGCAAAGGAAATGCCCCCAGATACATGTAAAAGATTCTTTTGTACAGTTCTTTAAAACATTCAAGATTATTGAAAGAGAGATATCTTGCATCTTGTCATGGTGATAAAAAGCTAATTACCAAAACTGTGGATTTTTCCTCAGAAACATTGTAAGTCAGACAGATAGATAGACAGTTAGGCAGGTATAGAAGTGAGTATTTCTTCCCATTCTGAGCCCTCACCCCTTTCTTGGTTTACCTAGCCAGAAGGATGGATTTTCTAGCAAGATTTTAAGGGAGAAAATGACACAGTAGTATTTTAATGAAATAAGACAATGAAAAAAAGTTATTAGTTAATAAGAAGTAGGAATAAGAGAGAAAGAAGCAGCACTGGAATAAGATATGTAGGAAGAAAGGAGTGAGGGATTGAGAAGGGAGGGGAGGAAGGATGCAGAGGATTAAGGGGGAAGGGAGAGGAAGGAGGCAGAGGAGGAGGGGGAGGGAGTGAGAGACAGTGCAGGGGAAGAGGGAGGAAGGAGGGGAAGAATGACAGATAGAGAGAGGGACCAAGGAAGGGAGGAAGAGAAAGGAAGAAAGAAAGAGAAGGGAAGTGAGGAAAGAAATGAAGAAAGAAAGAGAAGAATGGACAGTTCCCTACTCCTCAGCTCACACTCACTGTTTCTTTTTCCAGATCTCTGCCCTATAGAGTTGGCTCCTTTTATTTTATTGTGCACATTCACTGTACTGTTGCTCAGTGTGAACCAACTAGAATTCAAAGATGAGAGAAACATGGCAATACAAGTACACATCTCATGAAATAAACCTGTTATTATTCACATTTTGTCTTTGTTTTTGAGGTGTGCTCATTTATAGTTGATTTTTGAATTCAAAACTAGGGTGTTGACCTGTTATAATATGGAAAGTTAGGTGATATTTCTTATTTATGTTCATAATAAAAACATTCCTGTATTATACCATGCATAATATCCATGTAAAGGGCCATGTAATTTTTAAACAACCCCCAATCATATAGTTCTTACTTTAAGGATGGTTTGGTGGTGGTGGGAGACAATAATGACTATTTGTGATGTCATTCTTCTACTGCTTCCATAAGATTCTCCTGTTGTCCTTGGTGCTCTTGACTTCCCTTGTATTATATGTCAAGAACTACTGTTCTGTCAGGCATGGTGATGTATTCCAGTAATCCAAACAGGTAGGAAGCTAAGGCAGTAGGATCTTGAGTTTTCAGGTAGCACAGGATACATAGCCTGGGTTACACAGATGACTAAATCTTCTGCCTCACCCCAAGCCCTACATCTTCATCTGTTTTTGTATATAGTTCTGTTAATATTTATTTTTATTCATACTGATTTCATTCTTGTTTTTATTGACTTATAACTTAACTTTCTATTCCTTAACATTGGTACTTTTCTTCAGTGCAGCAGAACTACCCTCTCATCAGGAAAAGACAGTCAGTACCCTCTGACAGAAAGAATGACAAGATGATAGAACAGAAGATGTAAGGGACAGGGATATAAGTTGCTGTGTGGAATGCAACACATGTGCAAACAGGGATGATCACTGAGAAGTAGGTACTTGATCCCAGCCCTGAGAGAAGAGATTTGCCCATAAACAGCTCAGAGACGAGCCCTTTAAAATGCACAGGAGGCCTGAGCACTGGGTATGATGAAAGGATGGGCTGGACTTTAGGAAGGAGGACAAAGCAACTGATGTGTGAAAGCCTGGCCTGATGCTAACATGCTGGAATGTGACCAAGAAAGATGAGGTTTATGTATAGTGCTAGGAGAGTCCATGGAACAATGGTCACAATTAGTTCATGTGAACACTATCTAGTGGATGTTGTACTTGACACACAATGAAGAAAACTGTGTGGACACTGTTGTCATTTCTGTCCCAGTTGGACTGTTAGCTTTTTTAATCCTGTCATTTTCTTAATTTACAAAATGATATTAAGAATTGTAACCTTGCCTGTAATCCTAGCCCTTGGGAGGCAGAGGCCAGCCTGGTCTACAAAGCAACTTCAAAGGACAGCTAGGGCTGTTAGACAAAACAACCATGTCTTGAAAAATGAAAAAAAAAAAAAAAAAGAAATGTAATCTCTACACTGTATGATCCACAGCATCTCCCAAATCTCCTAAGACAAATGGAGAGGCATTGGAGAAGTGGGAAAGATGGAGGTTAGAAATGTTTTTTTTTTTTGTTTGCTTTTTGCTTTTGTTTTTGTTAAATCAATATTCTTATTTGTATTTTTAATTTTTAATCATTTTATTTTTATTATTTCTCTAAGTTTTCCTTTGGGGGCAATGCTACAAGTGTGAAGGACAGGCATTGAGGGACTCGGAAATGAGTGGGGTTGGGGGGCATGATGGGAAATTCTCAAAGAATCAATAAAAGTTATGTAAAAAAAATAATTGTGATCCTCTGAGACTGCAGCTGTTCACTTAGACAGAGCCCATCAGCGCTAATTGGACTAAGAGGTGAGTCTTTGTTCTCATAGCCGAACACCCCAGCCTCTAGGCTTTGGGCCCAGGGGCACAACCTTGTGCCTCCACACCACCACCCCTTGCAGTCCCAGTTTCAGGCCAGCAGGCAGGTCTTCTGCAGGCAGTTCAGAATACCACCATCCCCAACCAGACCCTGTAACCTACAAGCCCAACCCCTCCCAAACCCACCTGAGACAGAGCTAGTCAGCACCCATTGTACTTAGAGTTGCTCTCTGAGACACAATGTTCATCAGCACCCATTGGACCAAGAGCCCCAATTAGACCAAGAGCTCCCATTGGACCAAGAATATCAATCAGACCAAGAGAAGCTCCCTTAGACACAGACACTACTTGCACCATGTGGAGGAAGAGATGGGTAGATGCCAGTGCAAAAATACATCCAACAACATAAAGACCAATATGGCACCATCAGAACCTAGTGGTTCTACATCTGCAAGACCTGAACATCCCCAAGAAGAAGTAGTAAAATATTGGCAAACTGAATCTAAGAAAACATCAAAAAATTATGCACCAAGACCAAGTAGACTTCATACCAGGAATGCAGGATGGTTCAACATATGAAAGTCTGTCAATGTAATATACCATATAAACAAACTAAAAGAATAAAAACCATATGATCATTTCATTAGATGCTGAAAAAGCCTTTGACAAAATCTAACACCTCTTCATGATAAAGGTCCTAGAGAGATCAGGAATACAAGGTACATACCTAAACATAATAAAGGCAATTTACAGCAAGCCAACAGCCAACATCAAATTAAATGGAGAGAAACTCAAAGCAGTTTCACTAAATCAGAAACAAGACAAGGCTGTCTGTCCACTCTCTCCATGCTTATTCTACATAGTACTCGAAGTTCTATCTAGAGAAATAAGACTACAAATTAACATCAAGGGGATAGAAATCGGAAAGGATGAAGTCAAAGTTTCACTATTTGCAGATGATATGATAATATACATAAGTGACCCCCCCCAAATTCTACTAGGGAACTCCTACAGCTGATAAACTACTTCAGTAATATGGCAGGATACAAGATTAACTAAAAAAAAAAAACAGTAGACCCCCTAATTACAAATGATACGTCGTCTGAGAAAGTAATCAGAGAAACATCACCCTTTACAATAGTCACAAATGATATAAAATACCATGGGGTATAGTGGTATTCTATTTGTACTGAAATGTGATTTTATTTGTATGTTAATAAATAAAGTCGCCCAGAGGTCAGTTGTTAGCAAGCCATAGCGAGAGCCGGGCGTGGTGGTGCACGCCTTTAATCCCAGTACTCAGCAAGCAGAACTAGGTAGATCTCTGTGTGTTCAAGGATACAGTCAGCATTGGAGACACACGCCCTTTGATCTCAATACCAACCATAGAAGACTTGGAGGTCTGCACAGACAGGCCCTGACGAGG
The DNA here is from genome assembly GCA_902168405.1 of Peromyscus aztecus. NCBI lineage: Eukaryota > Metazoa > Chordata > Mammalia > Rodentia > Cricetidae > Peromyscus > Peromyscus aztecus. Next base: position 28,144 of record CABHPQ010093276.1, read on the forward strand.
CAGTCACGTAGTTACAGGCAGTGATGAGACAGCCACGTAGTTGGGTTTACAACCAATGAGAAGGAAGAACCAGAACTCTTTATAAGATTAAACGCACAGGAAGTAGCTCCCTTTTCAGAGAGGTTTCTTGGCGGAAGAAGCTAGCCAGCAGCACGCGGGTAAGCTCCTAACTCTGACCTCTTGGGTTTTTATCTTTACCTTGGCTCTGTGTTTCTTATTTAATAAGACGGTTAGTTACATCTACA
>CABHPQ010093277.1:0-73938 GCA_902168405.1 Peromyscus aztecus
TAAAAAAAAAAAAAAAAAAAAGAAAGAAAAAACTCTTCTACAAAAGCACTATTAATGAAGTAGAAAATTCAACCCCAAACTGAAAATGTTTATGACAGCATATATATCTGGCAAACAACTTATATATCTGTAAATCTCTTACAACTCGATGAAAAGATAATCCCATTGTAAAACAATATTCACCGGCTGGAGAGACAGCTCAGCAGTTACAAGCATTGGCTGTTCTTCTCAGACCCAAGTTCGATTCCCAGCACCCACATGGCCACTCACAACCATCTGTAATCCCAGTCCAGTGGATCTAATGCCATCTTCTGGCCTCTGTTGCCACCGCACATATGTGGTGCACAGACATAACATTCAATAAAACACTCATATACATAAAGTAAAAATAAATAAAATCTCAAAAAATATAATCTTAGGAAAAGATTAGGACACACCACAAAAGAGGGCATGCAGATGGACTGAGAGTACGCTGGAATGTACTCAGTAGTACTGGATATTTGAAAGTGCTAATTAAAAGAAAAATGAAGTACTGTATTAAGCCCACTGTAAGTGTTAGCATTTAAAAGACCCATACTACAAACTATCCGTTGGTAGAAAGTAGAACTTTTATAGATTATTCATGGCAAAGTAAATGAAAACATCCTTGCACTCTTAAGTAAGTGCTGATGCAAATTAAGATGTGTTCGTGTGTGTTTGGTTCTACCCTAGGTCTCTGAGCTATCCAACCTCCGGTTCCTGGCTATCCAGGGATTATAGGGCATGGGCTCCCTCTCATGCCATGGGCCTCAAGTTAAACCAGATGGCATCTTTCTATACTCATAAGGCACTGACTTGTCAGTCATTATCAAATAGGCTTCCTCCAACAACAAAAGGGAGCAGGTGCAGAGACCCATAGCCAGACACTAAATGGAGAGAGAGGTCCCCGTTGAGTCTCTCCTCTCAGAGCTCAGTGAACCCCATGGAAGAAGGGAAGACTGTAGGAGTCAGGGCATGGAGGACACCAGGAGGACGTGGCACTCTGAATCAACTAAGCAGAGCACGTACGGGCGAACAGAACCTGAAGCGGCTGTCACGGTGCCTGCACGGGTCTGCATCAGGTCCTCTGCTTATGTTATGGCTGGGTGCTTATGTTAGCTGGGTGGTTTTATTGGATTCCTAATAATGGGAGCGAATGTGTTTCTGACTCTTTTGCCTGCTCTTTGGACTCTTTTCTCCCATTAGGTTGCTTTGCCCAGCCTTAACATGAGAGTTTTTGCCTTGTCTTATTGCATCTTGTTTCGTCATGTTTGGTTGTTGTCTCGTGGAGGCCTGCTCTTTTCTGAAGGAAAAGGGAGTGGAGGTGAATCTGGGGGAGAGGACAGGTGGGGAGTGTTGGGAGGAGTGGAGGGAGGGAAAACCATGGTCCGTGTGTGTGTGTGTGTGTGTGTGTGTGTGTGTGTGTGTGTGTTCATGCAAAGGTTTGACATAATACTCCTGGAAGCTTTATTCATGATAGATGGGATGATCCAAATGTCCACTCCAAGATGAAAGGATGAACAAATTATGGCATATCCATATGGTGGAAGAATACCATGCAACAAAAAGAAATGAACTAGTGAGCTATTACCACAAGGTAGCCACATTGTAATGCATTAGGCAAGATAAATCAGGGACAACGGTATATATGGAAACAGTTTACTTATCTAAAAACCTTATAATATTCAACTTAATCCACAATGATAGAATTCAAATTAATGGTCTCCTGGGCCTTCAGGTGAGACACTTGAGAAAATGTATGAGAATGGTGGTAGTGTTCCTTATTTTTATTGTAGTATTGGTTCCATGGGGGTAAATATTTTGTTGAACTTGAAAGTATAAAAGAACTCCTACTTTGAAAATTAGAAAGAAAGAAGACAACACTATCAACGAAGACAAAAAATAGCTTACCCGTCATATGTACATTGTGACCTGATTCACATTATTTAAAGAACATTTTTACCTCTGCTTTGAGAGGAGACTGAAAAAATAGAAGTCAAATCTTTTTTAAATTCCCCTTCACACAGAAGCCTTCTCTGGCTCCCTGATCTAAAACATGTAGTTTACAATAGTATGGTCATATGTATAGAAAAATGTGTAAAAAAATATAAGTTATTTGGATAAAGGTAGTAAAGTAATGCATAAAATGCATAAAGTAACTTTTGTTTCTATATAAGAAATAATCACAAAATACAATTTAAAAATACCATTTAAAATAGCACCAAAATATCAAATGCCTAGAAAAAATTGATTATTAGGCCAGACAAAGGATTCATAGTAAGTCTTTAACTCAAAAAAATGTATTCTAAGGAAGTAAGTAATATCTGAATGGATGAGGATAATAATTTTAATAAATTTGAAATGTTCTGTAAAGATGAGCATTCTTCACAAATCCCATCCCTACCCCTTTTCCTTCCCTCCTCCTCCCTAGCTCTCATAGACACTGGTGATCTGAATTCCATATTTAATTGTAAAGGCCAAGATCAAGCAAAAGGAAACACAAAGTGGTAATACTTACTGGACCTTCTGCCCAGCTTTCTAATAGTGTGCAGTTGCTTCAGGAGAACAGTACAGCCAGAGTACAGAAGAAGATAATAAATACACTCACAGTAATCCCATAAACAATTCTAGGCCAACTGGGTAACCAAATGGAAGAAAATAAAACTAAATTCCTGTATCATTTAGTATTTTAAAAACAAATGTTAGGTAGATTGAAGATTTAAATGCAAAATGACAAAGTTCTTTGGTGAAAATGTTTATATATGTCTTTGGGATATTGAAGAAATTTCAAATGAAAATAGAAAATTACAGTGATTAAAGAGATCACTAAATTAAGTTATGGTAAAATTAGAAACCTGTACTGAAAGTTCTCAGTTTCTTTAAGCAAGTTCTAAAATTGGATTAAATATCTGAGATTTTTATAACCAAGAAAAATCTTATGCATAGACAAAAGATACCACACATCAATATTAAAGAGACAATACTACTACAGACTTGAGCAGTCATTTCAGAAACCAAATTGCCAATAAAGTTATGAAACTGCCTGAAATCAATAGTAAATCAAGGAAATGCCAGCTATGATCACAAATCAATATGACTATAAAGCCCCCAGAATGACAGAAATTAAAAAGACTGATAATACCATTATGATAATTCACTAACCTAATTATAACTTGATTGTGTAGTGCCCTTCGTATTGGAAAAAAACTGAGCTTAAAACAAAAATAGAAGATGTAAATAAGTAATTTAAGAAAGCATACAGAAATATTTTAATGAACTCTATCCAATGAATGTACAAATGTCTAAAACATGCTCACACAATGTGGAAGTTTGGGTCAAAAAAACTTCCATCAATAATAATTTATTAATCTAACACAATTTCAAGGTAATTCTTTTTTGAGGAGGAATGCAAAAATTATTTAAGGTTTATGAGATTTTATATGTATCTTTGTTAGAAAGGATAATTGTGAAAAGGGAGTAGTAAAGAGAATATATACTTTTCCAGATGTTTAAATTTACTATAAAATTATTGCAATCAGAGCACTCTGGCACCAATACAAAAATATTCAAATAGATCTATGGAACAAAATTGAGCCCAGAAATAAATCCACAGAAGTGGCATTTCAGTTCAGTGGGAAATGGTTGGTGTATTATTAAATGATCCTGGCATTATTGGCTCTCTCTGCAAGAAAACAAGCTGCACCATCTACCTCTCACCATATGCCATGATGAATTCCAGATGGATAAAACTTTAATGCAAAAATATTTGTGAAATTTTTAAAAATTAGAGAATTATGAGACTTTTCACAATGCTGAGACAGAGGAAAACTTCCTGTGCAAGATGTACTTGTTCAAAGCCATAATTTTCCCTTTTTAAATTAGTCCTTTTCATGCAATGAGTTTTGACCATATTCATCCCTCCCCCTACACATCCACCATCTTTCCTGACCCACCCAACTTCACATCTTCTTTTCCTTTTTCCACCCATCAAGTCCAGTTTGTGCTGCCCATGTATTCATGGGTATGACCGTCCATTGGAGCGTGGTCAACCTGCCAGTTGCAACATTCTTAAGGAAATTCATTCTCCCTCTCCCAGCAGCTATTAATTGTCAAGAGCTCCTCGGGTAAGGGTTGGAACTTCGTGTCCACCTCCCCTCTCTATCCAAGTCATAAATTTAAAGAAACATAATTAGACTTTGTAGGATAAAAACATATATGGTAAACAAAGAAAAGACAAATGATAAAATAGGAAAATGTTTGTCTATGATAGGGCTACTAAATTTAATAAGCAAAAAGAATGCCTCTGATTTTAAAAAATGGATAAATAGACAAAGGCTATAAATACATAATTTACAAAAGGTAAAATCCAATTAGCCAACAAGCATGAAAAAATGGTCCACCTCACTGTTACCTATAAAAGTGGAAGCTAAAGTCACATTTCAACCATATCAGCAGAACGTAAAATGTGCATGACATCGGAAACTTAGTGAAAACAAGGAAAAGTGAGTGCTCTAATGTTATTTGTGTAACTGCATGTTGATCAAGGCAGCGCTCATAGGAAGCTGACATTAAGAAGTCTAGCAACTGTGACTAATGTTAAAAATGTATGCTTTTGATTAAGCAAATTCATTATAATGAAACAAAAAGCACCAGAAAATAATGATAAATACAAGGGTGATTGATGCAACAGATGGAATAAATATCATTGACATGGGACTAGGTAAGGTACCCATTGTACCAGTATAGCTGTTGAAAATTGAAAATGGGAACACAGAAAGAAAAAAAAAAGGAATAGATTTAGGTCAGTATCTATTCATCTTCAGGGATCTTGGCGGTGTATTGCTAAACTATATATGGAAACACATTTGCAAAAGAACTAACAAGACCATGTACGTGCACAGACACCCACATAAACACTGAGAAAGCCACAGAAATTTAGCATCCAACACTAGAGGAAAACGTAAGACAAACACTTCAAGACACAGGCATAGGCAAGGATTTTCTGAAACACAAACTCTAGTAGCAGACAAAATACTCCCATGAATTGGCAAACAGGATTACCTGAGATTCAAAAGCTTTTGCTCAAGAAAAGAAGCACTCAAAGTGAAGAGACAGCATCCATGATAGGAAAAAATACTGCCAACTGCATATCAGACAGGTGATTAATATCTAGAATATAAAGAATTACAAAGATAAAAAGCAAAAATACAGTCAATAATTAGAAATGAAGAGATAGTTTATCAAAAGAAGATCTATGAATGGCCAATAAAGACTTGAAAATGTGCTCAACATCCACGACCACCAGGGAAATTCAAATTAAAACTTCTGTGAGGTTCCATCTCACCCAAGAATCAGAATAGTTGTCAGCAAGGAAAGGAGTGACATCAAATGCTGTCCAGGATACGGGGGAAAGGGAACCCTTATTCTTCACTGGTGAGTATAAGATGTACAGCAACTACAGAAATCCATATGGATATTTCTCAGAAAAAAAATGAAAACAGAATTATCACATGCCCCACCTATGTCCCACTTCAGAATATATCTCAAGGCTTCTGAATCAACATACTATAGAGACACATCCATATACATACCACACGCACATCTATGCCTATTGCTACACTATTTCCAATGGCCAGGAAATGCAACCAACCCAAATGTCTATCAACAGGCAAATGAGTAAAAAAAAAATATGGCACACACGAACCATATAATTTTATGCAGCTACAAAAAAAATGGAATCATGACATTTTTCAAGAAAATGAATACAACTGGCAATCATTATGGTAATGAAAGAAGTCATATTAGGAAAGACAATTATTGCATGTTTTCTCTGATATGTGGAACCTAGAATTGAAGTTTTGTGTGTGTGTGTGTGTGTGTGTGTGTGTGTGTGTGTGTGTGTGTGTGTGTGTTTATGGGGTATTTATGTATCTGTGTCCATGTCTGAAAGTATAGTTCATGAAAACAAAAGGGAAATCCTGGAAGGAAAAGAGATCTAAGTGGAGTTGGGAATGCCATGGAATACATGTGAGGAGAAAGCAGAAGGAGTCACTATTTGAGAGAAAGAAAGGAACCAGGCAGACAGGGTTCCCAGAGACAATAGTGGGGGAAGGGACTGATTAAGAGCAAAGTATAATGACACTTACATATGAAAATGCCATAAATGAAACCCATGGCTTTGTAGTGTAACCTTAAAAACTAATAAAAATAAAATAAAACATCCACAAGGACATAACATTAATTTGGAATAGAACAAAGGAGAAAACTTATCTTTTTAGTGTGCATTTTCAATGCATCAGCAAATTACAGTTACCATATATTACACAATTATAAAGTTTTACTAAAGGATTTTTTTTCCTAGAGTACTTGTTGACTGGAGGCAGAAATTTCTGTCCCACCTGGTCCCATAGCTGTTTATAGCTGCTCAGTCCCAAATAAACACACAGAGGCTTATATTAATTACAAACTGTTGGGGGCCCATAGATTTTGAATATGAAGTTCTATACCATACACTTCCTGCCTGGCTACTGGCCAATTAGCATTTTATTAAACCAGTAGGAGTGACAAATCTCTACATTGTACAAGAGCATTATCCCACAGCAGTTGACAGATTAAAAACGGGAGCTTTGGCCCCATTGATTTTGAATATAAAGTTCTCTACCATTCTTTTGTTCTAGATTTTCTTTATCTGAATTTTTGTTACATTTACCTATTTGTTTATTTGGTTAGTTAGGGAACTGTGACACAAGATGCTTGTGGAGGTCAGACAGCTTGGGCGAGTTGGTTCACTCCTTCCACCATGTGAGTCCTGAGGACTGGATTCACATCATTAGGCTTGGCAGCAAAGGTCTTTAACCACTGAACAATCACACCAGTCTACTTTCTTCTCCACTTCCTCTCTTATGAACAGATTTGTTCATTTATTCTTAAAATAAGCTATCTCTACTCATTCCTTCCATCAGCCACTGTTTTATGATTGAAAATAGATTCTCCTCTCAGACAATACATCTCAATCATAGTTTCCCCCTCCCTCCACTCCTCCTACCTCCCCTCCCCACTTCCCTTCTCCTTCAGATCCACTCCCCCTCTGTTTCCTCTTGAGAAAAGAGCATGCCTCCAAAGACAACAGCCAAATAGGACAAAACAAGATAGAATAAGACAAGGCAAAAGCCCTCATGCAGAGGCTGGACAAGGCAACCCAATAGGAGGAAAAGAGTCTCTGGAGCAAGCAAAGGAGTCAGAGATACACCCACTCCCACTGTTAGGAGTTCAACAAAAAACACTAAGCTAAGAGCCTTAACATAATGCAGAGGACTCCCTTGGCGCAGACCCATGCAGGCCCCATGCTGTGCTTGCCCTTTCAGTCTCTGTGAGCCCCATTTATTTGATTGGGTGTCCTCCATCTCCCTCTGACTCCTGCGGTCTTCTCTCCCCTCTTCCACAGGGTTCCCTGATCTCCATGGGGAGGGACTCAAGTGAAGACCTCCAAGTTAGACTCTCTCTCCACATAATGTTTGGTTGTGGGTCTTGGCACCCACTCCCATATGCTGCCAGAGGAAGCCTCTTTGATGATGACTGGACAAGGAACAATCTATCAGTATAGCAGAATTTCATTAGGAATTATTTGATTGATTTTCTCTGTGTGTGTGTGTGTGTGTGTGTGTGTGTGTGTGTGTGTGTTAGTTGTGTTTGGCTATTCAGTCTCTAGTTCCTGCCCATCCAGGCAGTGTAGGGCATGGGCTCCCTCTCATGGCCTGGGCTTCAAGTTAAAGCAAACATTGGTTGGCCACGCCCACAAGTTCTGTGCCACTCTTGCCCCAGCACCCATCCACCATTCTTTTCCTTTGTGTTGATGGTCTTTCTCTTACTGGTGACACTGAATGCCTCTGCAAATTCAGAGAAGTATAGAAAGACAAATATAAACACCAAAATTAAGACAGAGTGAAAGAAAAACTCTTACTGTCCAAGTATGCAAAGGTACATTTTAAAATGTGAAAAATAACCACCTGTCTGGGTCAGCCCTCAGATCTAAGATCTGAGGAGAGAGTTCAAGGCGAGTGACACAGTGGTTGTGTGTTACCTCCCGTCTCCCCACCCTCCCCCTTACACACACATACTCAACAGCATTAAATTCATTATGTTTTTAAGTAAACCTCACGAACCCTGTGTTGTGGTGCATGCCTTAATTACAGCACTCAGGAAAGAGAGGAAGGTAGATTTCTGTGAGTTCAAGGCCAACCTAGTCTACAAAATGAGTTCCAGGACAGCAGAGTTATATAGTGAGATCCTGTCTAAAAGTAAAACCAAAAATTAATAAACCATATGAACTATAAAGGACTGTCTATTATACTATCATTGTACTTACAATAAAATCTTTCATCTAGAAAACGTAGTATAAAAACACTACCTAGCTAGTATAAACAGTCACTAGAAAGAATCAGCTCTGAATTCAAACTCAAGAAAGTAGAATACCATGGAATGTTACCTTATTCTCCTCTAAGGCTTTGATGTTTTTGTTTTATTCTACATGAGGAATGAAGTGTCTAGCCCCACAGACTCTTGTGGGCACTAAGAATATAAAGGTGAGAGCATTCCACCTACTGCAGTAGCACACAGACTTCATTCTTAGACATACTGGAAGATTACTGCTGCTTGCAGCTAGGGAAAAATCTGAAAGGATTCTATGCTTTCTCTGTTCACTTCTCTCATCACACCACAGAACATGACTGCCTCAGAGACATACTAAGTGGGAAGAACATGTTAGGTTGGGTAAATAAGCATATTTGGCTAGGTCATCTTCCAGTATGTAGCTATGTATTTGTACAATACTATGAAGAAACATGTTACTTGTCTTACATGCAGCAGAATTATAGACCTATAGGTGAACATATGCACCTCAGCTTCCTACTTTTGGAGACTGGATCAGAGCAGAATAATTACATAAGATGATCAAAATCTCACAGCTACTAAATTGTCTTCCCTCTTAGTAATCTTCCCTAATGCAGGCTCATTAAATGCGCATCAAGCAGATACTCATTGAGTTTCTGCAAACATAAATTAATACCTCCTAAAAGTTGTACAATAAAAATACTACCCAAACATATATATGACAAATTTGCTACTGGAAGAAATTCTGGAACGAATTCTTTTCAGTGCATATAAATACTCTTGTAAATGTTAGACTTAAATTTCTAAATACTTCTATATCCTCCTATATATTCTTAAATGGTGACAACAAACAATGCATGCTCTCTTCACAGCAGCTAGAGAAGTCACTGCAGTGAGCCTATCAACTCTATCAGGAATTACCAAGAAATACATAGTGCTTATATTTCACTATATAACACTCCCACTTGTTCCTGCTAACTAGGATAGGTCAGCATGATTAGCCCAACCCAACCCCTCCTGGAAGCCTTGGTCGTTCTGACTTGCCTTTTACATTACTGCTATCTTTCTTCAGGTTTTTTAATTTATTGATTACACTCTTTTCTCATCTGCAAGCATCACTTGTTTCTTCGTGTGTGGCATTTGTGTCTGATAAACTGCTGTATAAATACTCTGGGACCTTCCTTTAGAGCCTTTGTCAGACTCTCCCAGTAGATTTCCATCTTTGTTGCTCTTATTTCTAAGCATACTTAATTATATATACATTATTTGAACAACAGCATATTCAGCTATGATCTGAGAGAAGACTCAAAGCTTATAAAAGAAGATAAATGAAATGCATTTAGAGGAAGGGATGTAGGCTATCACAGCAAGTCCCTCCTCCCTATCTTTATCCAAGACCTTTGTTTTCTTTGAGGCATGAAAGCTCAGCTTCAACAACACCCTCACATGGCAGTATGTTACAGTCACTGGAGTATCACAGACCAAAGGACCAAGTCCCTGTCTCTAAGGAGTTCACAATTTAACCAAGGGAGAAATCCATCCAACTACCATGTGGCAAGATAGATAGAGCTTTGTGCCAGAGGCATTAGCAAATGATGGAAGCATTTAATTTGCTCTTAGAATGAATCTTTGCAGGAAAATACATGAGTCATCAGAACACAAGAAGGTAGCTAACTTACAGTGAAACAATGTTCAGAAGGTTCTTGGGCTGTCACTCTTGAGCTATTCTTGAGCTAACTTGATTGTTAGTTGTTAAAGTGCTTATCACATGTGTATGACGAACAAAGTTCAAATATTTGACCCCCACATAAAAGCTAGACAGGGTAGCAATCATCTGTAAGTCCATTCCTAGGAGGTCAGATACAGGCAGATCCCTGAAGTTCAATGATGGACTATAGTTTTTCTCATCATCCTGAAGATACATTTAATCCCTTCCATTTAGTCCCAAAGCGAAAACATCCAGAATTCTGTCTGGGAGGAGAGAGTGGAGAGAGAAAGAGACAGATACGAAGAGTTTGCTTTCCACCAGAGTTCAATCAATCAGCAGCAACATTTTAATCAGCATTTAAAGGAGAATGTTAAGCCTCAATGCTTTGAATACATTCCTTCCAGATAAAGGGAGCATCAAGGAATACATGTTCTTAGATTAGATTGTTTGGAGGATTTTTGTTTATTTGGTTGGTGTTTGCTGTTGTTATTACTCTTGTGGTTGCTTTTCTGTGGGCCTCAAATCCTCCCAGGTGAAACCCTGGCATGAGGCTTGCTAGCTGAAGCAGGCTTCCTGTTTCAGCCTGGCTCGTGAACCACACAACCGGAATGAAGAGTGAATAAGGGACTCCTCTGTGTGTGGTTTCAGTTCCCACTGAGCAACCCCATCCATTTTTTAAAACTGCAAAAATATTTAAGATTAGACTGTGTCCTTTTTTTTAAATCTCTGTGCTCTTTGTGTGTGTGACACACACATTACTGGATACGAACACAGACATGGGAGTGCCATCTAGCACAAAAAAAGGTCAAAGGGACAAGCTCGGGTGTCAATCCTTGCTCTCCACTATAGTGGTATTTTATTTGTACTGAAATGTGATTTTATTTGTATGTTAATAAATAAAGTTGCCTAGGGGTCAGAGCTATTAGCAAGCCATAGCGAAAGCCGGTTGTGGTGGTGCATGCCGGTAGGATTTGCTGATGGATTTAAGGTTAGATATTACTTAGAGATAAATTCTCCAGAATTTGCTTCTCACGTACATAATAATTATTCACCATGATAATGTTACTCATATAAACTAGTTCACTGACTGTATTACCTCATGAGCATTAAAGAATGAAGATGAAAAGATAAAATGAGGATTTTCTCAAAAAGTTTCAATCTCTTGAATGATTTTCAACAAATAATAACCTGAAAACACTAATGTGAGTCCTAAATAATTTGGAAAAGATGAACTAGTGATAATCCAGGAGTTCAATGGAAATGATTTGGGATTCAGTGAGTTTCCTCACAGAAATAATGATCTAAATTAAATTTGGAGTGCCAATCTTCATTTATACATTTGATTCCTAAGTCATTCAATTTGACCCTGTTTTTTTCCATTGTGGCAAACTTCTATGTATATTCAAGAACCCCAGGACAAGTCAACTACGTTATCATACTTCCTCTTCCCACTATAGCTACTGCTAGTGCCAAAATATGGTAGTAAATTGAATCTTAATTTTCTACAGGCAAGACATTCGGAAATCCAGCCATTTTGAAAATCTGATTGGGTCTACTGTAAGTATAACAGCTCTGAAGGGAAAGGTTTCCCGGCAGTCAGAAGCCAAGGAATACCTGTAAGTGTGACAGCTCTGAAGGGAAAGTACCCTAACAGAACTGTTACAGCTCTGTTCTAGTGAGGGACAGTTTACCCAGCAAAGTGTTACAGTTCTTGCTCCAGGAAAGGTTTCCCTAATGCAAGCATAACAACTTTGCTCCAGTAGGGGACGGCTTCACCATTGAGGTTGTCACAGCTTTGCTCTGCTGTGCTCTGCTCTGGAGGAATGTTACAGCTCTGCTCAGCTTCCCCAGAGTGGAACAATGATGCTCCAGCAAGGGAAAGTTTCCCCAACCAAAGTGTTACAGTTCTGTTCTGCTCAGCTTTCCTGGAGTGTAACAATGATGCTCCAGTAAGGGAAAGTTTTCCCAGCCAGAGTGTAACAGTTACGCTCTGTTCTGCTCCAGCAAAAGTTGTTACAGCTTTGCTCTGCTAAGGGAGATTCCTTGCAGAAATGTGGCAATTCTGCTCTGCTCTAGCAAAAGGTCTTACATCCCTGCTCCTCTCCATTCCAGCAAAAGAAAGTTGTTACAACAAACCTCCACACAAGAGATTTATCAGGAGGGAGGAATCCAAGAGAATGGCTTCCTCTGCCAGGGTGGAAAAAGGATAGCTCCAAACTCAACAGGTACAGAGTTTTTTCCGGACAGAGCTTTCCAAGGTGGAGATTTTAAGGGTGCAGATTGGTAGGATTTCAATTCCTGAGCTTGAGACAAGCTTAGAAATTGGTTGGGTTTCATGCTCAAGGATTGGTTGGTGTTTTTTGTTTTGGTTTTGGTTTTTTGTTTTGTTTTGTTTTTCTCTGGGATTGGTTGGTTTCCAGTTTCTGAGTTGATTAGGGGCAGGGTATATTTCCTTGGCTCTGGTCTCAGGGCCAGGTGTTCTTTCACTGGCCATTTTCATCCTCTACCTACCACAATATGATCTTATGCCAATGCTGGAGTATTCCTAGTTAATGCAAACTGAGCATCCCTTTGTATTCTGATGTGAAGATACATAGAACATCACGTCTACTCTCATAAAGCCTGTAGAAGACAGCGTGCCTACACAGACAGATCCCATTATTGGTGCAGCATCTGTGCTTTTGCCTCCAGATAAACCACCTAGGTCTTATAATATTGACCACAGTATTGGAAGTTAGAGCCACTGCTGCAGAACAGTCTTACCAAGTATTAATCCTAGGGCTGAAAAATGTTATGAAACCCAGTTTTCACATTCTTCATGAGGTTTCATGGGAGAGTTTATGGAAACCACTCTTTGCCACGGCTTGGATGAAATATGAACTTAGAGAACTGCTGGCTGCCTTCCCCTCCCTCCTTGATTGTTCAAGCCATGGGTGGAGTCTTAAAACACTTTAATAAGATGAAATTCTAGATTCCTGAACCACTGAGGAAACGGTCCAAAGCAGAAAACGTAATTGGCGCTCTGGTGGGCAGCCCACACTGTAATTGCACCCTTCTAGCATGTCATTTCTTCTACTGTAAACAGTGCTCCATATGCAAAGAGCTGTGGGAATGTGGCCACCTACATGGGGTGGATCTTTCATAACCCTCATTCTGACCACAGCTTGCTTCAGAGTCGAATCTTATGTAAAACTACAGATCTTCTGTTACTGCAAGAATCTATCTACAAACTGATTCACAGCATTGTTTGGAAATAGCCTTCTAGTATGTTCCTTTATTGTTTAGTAATTCTCCCCTTGTTTACAGTAAACTGTCAAACGTTAACATTAAATTTGCAGCAAGATTGTTTTTTAAATCTCCTTGGAAGAGCTGGTAAAATGGTTCAGCAGGCAAAGGCAGTTGCAGCCAAGTCTGATGACCTGAGTTCAAATCTAGGACCCACATGATTAGAAAGAGATTCAATGCCAGAATGTTGTCCTCTGACTCCTTTGCACATGCTATAGTACTACGTGTGTACAACACATACACAAATAAATAAATACAATAATTCCTCTAGGAATTTCAGGTGATGGAAGAAAAAAACCGGAGAGATTAGGAATATTTGAGAGAGTGCCAGAGGCTTGTTCAGGGTCTGCTTATTAAACCTCAGACCTCGTTAACAGCAAGTTCCTCCCTGTTAGGTGAATGAGAAATGATCTGCAATGTTCCTTCTGGCTCTCCGTTTGTATGATTTAAAGTGAACTGGGGCTTCCTTAAGAGCGAAGCTTTTTAATGATGTGAGAAGTGGCTCTGAACCCTTAAGCTCTTCTTCAGAAATTCATTTCAAGGGACTGATTCATGCTTTCAGCATTCATCAAAGCCCAGGCCTGTCGGACTTTGTGAGAGCAAGTTTCTATTCAGGAATGTGCTCTCTGTGATACACACTGCCTGGGAAGCATGTATCCTTAAACGAAGTTCACAGCATTGGCCTAGGTTGTTAGGAAATGTTTAAAGCAGATCAAATACTCTTTAACCTCTTCATCTCAGCCTATACTAAGGAATCCAGTGTAATGTCTATGGATCTTAGTTGGCATTTTCATTAAAATTCATAGTTGTCTTCAATCTAAATTTTTATTGAAAATAATTTTTTCATACAATATATTCTGATCTTGGTTTCTCTCCCCAAACTTCGAGATCCTTCCCAACTTCCCACTCATCCAACTCCATATCTTCTTTCTTTCTCTTTCTTGAAAATGAACAGGCAAATTAAAAAAAAAAAAGAATCAAACAGAAAACACATATGACCCTTTTCCTCCTACTGGGTTGCCTTGTCCAGCCTCAATATGAGGGTTTATACCTAGTCTTACTGTATCTTGTTATGCCATCTTTGACTGATATCACTGGGAATCCTGCTCTTTTCTGAAGAGAAACAGAAGAGCAGTGGATCTAGGTGAAAGGGCAGGGAGATGGGGACTGGGAGGAGGGGAAAGGGGAGGCTGCAATTAGGATATATATTGTATATGAGAAGAATAAAGAAAAAGAGAAAAAAATTAGAAATGCATGCCTGCATACACACACATACACAAGCAAAACCCACAAAAAACACATTTTTAAAAACTTACCATTATATACAAACGAAAGACCAGGAAAGTAAACAATGCCCATATTGTTGAGCATAGGGCCTGCCCTTAAGAGTGGTTTGCATAAGCTCTATTGGAGGAAACTTATTTTTACTTTGCAAGTGGTTGTCAGTTGGAGATAGCGTCATGGTTAGTAGTGGGAGCTTGTCTCCACTTCCCACTCTCAGCCCTGGGAGTCCATCTGGTTTGAACCTGTGAAGGTCTTGTGCATGCTGCCTGTCTCCGAGTTCATATGTGCATCAGTCCTGTTCTGTCTGGAAGACACTGTTTTCTTGGTTTCCTCCATCCTCTCTGGCTCTTCGGATCTTTCTGCCTCCTCTTTCACAGGGTTCCCTGAGCCCTTAGTGGAGGGGCTTGATAGAGACATACCATTTGAGACTGAGTGTCCCAAAGTCTCTCACACTTTGCACATTGTCCAATTATTAGTTCTCATCTACGACAGGAGAAAGCTTCACTGACGATGGCTGAACATGTCCTCAATTTTAAATTGTTAATCTGGGTTCATCTTAAATTCTTTGTAAGTCAAATCTTTCAGCTGCATTTGACAATCAAATGCACATGAAAATTACAGTTCAAGTTTAGACAGCGTTCTCCAAGCAGCTCAATTATGAGAAGAGACAGTAGATAACAGTCTGGGCATTGATTTAAGGGATGTGTATATATGTATATGCATATATATGTATATGGATATAAACATATATTCATTTAATATTCATAATTACCAGATAGATGTGGTGATTAATGTAACTGTATTATAGCTGGAGAAAGCTGAGGCAGAGTTAGTGTCTCAGGGTTACAAATCATAAGACAGAGAGACAGTGTAGCCTCAAGGTCAAACATTGCCTTACAAGAGGGCCAAGTGAGACAGATTTATCCTGGACATAATTCTAGACACTCTGATTTAGATATGGTAAAATGAGTTGAGCCTGGAGATAGAGGTCTGCTGGAACAAGCACAGGCTGTCTCATAAGAGCCCGTTATAGGATCTGGGGAAATTTCATCAGACAGTTAACTTCACAATTTCATGCTGGTCAGTTTGTAATTGTCCATGACACACTATTGATGCATAGTCAGCGATTGTTGTTAACCAGACACTTCCCTTGAGCCCTAAGCCCACTGAGCCAGTTGATAGTGGGCTACTGTTCACCACTAAGTAAATTACATTCTAAAACTTCTCTGTTGATTCTAATATCTAGGTGTGGTCATTCCTAATAATCTGTTAACACTAGTTAGAGTGAGATCAGAAGGTGAGAGAAGGTGGGCTACTCACTTTGTGATGTGTAATTTGCTTGATGAAAGAATATAAAGGGAAGGGCTAAAGAATGTAGCTCAGTTGGTAGAGCTGTTGCTTAACATGTGTGAAGGCTACTTTTATTCTTAATCCATATGCTTAATCTTTATCCCAGCTTGAATTTATATTAGTATTTTATCTGTTCATTATCAGTGACTTATTTTTTAAGATTTATTTTATTTTTGATTAAGTGTATATGTAGGGGAGGGGTGATAAACACATGTGAGTACAATTTCACACAGAATCATGCAGGAGTCAGAGTCCCCGGAACTGGAAGTACAGGCAGTCTTGAAGCCTGTGACATGGATATTAGGAACCCAGCTACAGTCCTCTTCAAGAGAAGTTCATGTTTCTAACCATCCCTCTAGTGCCCTCAATTTTAAAATTATCATTTGGGGACTAGAGAGAGGAGTTGGTAGTTAAGAGGGTTTGTTGGGTGGTTACCAGCACCCACCCACTTGGTGGCTCAGACCATTTGTAACTCAAGTTCCAGGGTATCTAATGCCTTTTTCTAATATCCATTCAAACCAAATATACATATATTATGTGCCCCTATATATAGACAAAAATACTCACACATATCGAATAAAATAAATAATTACTTTTAACCTCTCATCTTTCCTTTGAAGCTCCATTGGAATTTTTTTCTTTCTTAAAAACTTAGTTTTATTTTTTAAAGTATGTGTAAATGTGTGTATGTTTGAATGTGTGTGTGTGTGTGTGTGTGTGTGTGTGTGTGTGTGTGTGTGTGCATGCATGCAAATGCAGGTGCCTTGCAAAGGTCAGGGGCGTTAGATACCCTGGAGCTGGAGTTACATGTTAGGATAATCTTTTTGTAGACTGTGTCAGGATGTGTCTGTGCTTAACCTCACTTGCCTAAGGCACATTCTGATTGGTTCGATAAAGAGCTGAGTGGCCAATAGCTAGGCAGGAGAGGATAGGCGGGACTTCCAGAAAGGGATAGGAACTCTGGGAAAGAATCAGAGGCGAGGGATCCTCCGGCCAAATGCAGAGGAAGTCGGGTGTAAGATACTAGGGAGAGGTACCGAGCCACGTGGCAGAATGTGGATTAATATGAACAGGTTGATTTAAGTTTTAAAAGCTAGTTGGGAACCAGCCTAAGCTAAGGCCAAGCTTTCACACTTAATAAGCTGTCTCCATGACATTATTTAGCAGCTGGCTGTCCAAAGAAAGACCTGCTACAGTTACAGATGATTGTGAGCCACCTGACATGGGGGCTGGAACTCCAACTTGGGTCCTCCAGAAGAGCAGCAAGTACTCTTAACCACTAAACCATATACCCAATCCTGAGATTTTCTTTTCTTTTATACAGATTTGTATTTATGAAGAAGCATGTTCTGACTACTGATGAAAAAAGTCATCACAGACATGACAGATCGAGAATGACTTTATGACCTGTATTGTGATCTACTATTACATAAATGTCACATAATTTAGTAGTGTTCATGTGCACATATGTAGGAGGTGTATGTGTTCACATGTGTGTATTTATGTGTGGAAGCTAGAGGACAACCTTGGATGATGTTTGGCATTCAGAATATTGAGACAGGAGTTCTTAATGCCCTGGAACTCATCAAGGAGGCTTGACGGGCTGGCCACTAAGCTCCAGGAATCATCCTGTATTCTCCACTGAGCCCTGGAATTACAAACCTACACCAGTATGTCCAGCTTATTTACATGGGTTTGGTAATCAAATGCAGGTTTTCATGCTTGCAAATGAGTCGTCTATACAGTTCCCCAAATCTAGTAGTTTAAAACAATAGTCATTTGTTATTTCTTATCATTTCAGTGAGTTGGGAATTCACAGTGCATTAGAGGATGAATTGTCTCTACTCTGTTATGTCCAAGGCCTTCGCTGGAGGACTTAAATGCTAACACCAAGAATCATGTACACACTTTTCACTCACAAGTGCAGCACTTGATTCTCCTGCTCAGATACCACCTGAGGTAGAATTAGTAGCCAGTGTCCCTCTATATGACTACAACATTGATCTGGGATTTCACACCACTATTCTGGGTATATTCTAAACATGTGCTGAGAAACAGAGAGGATAAATGAGGAGGAGAGAATAGAAAATGAGGAAAATGACATGCAGATACAGACATGAGAGAGAGAAAGGTGACGTGAAATGCAGGCAGTCAAACCACAAACTGCATTTAAAGACTTCTACAACATCTTTTCTTCCACATTATATTAGTCAAAGCTCTTGCCAATACACATATAGTTTTAACATCCAGAGAACACTGTCAATTTGCTCCAATAGCTAATGGAATGGATATCTATTCATGACACTGCATTTAGGAATAAAGAATTTGCCAGAGTGCCAGATGCATCTGGAACAAATCTTCAAATGCCTCATAAATAACTCTGTGCCTTCCAAGTTCAGTGATAGATAGATGATGTATGGTAGCTAGATAGATGATAGAGGTATACAGATAGATCATAGATAGATAGATAGATAGATAGATAGATAGATAGATAGATAGATAGATAGATAGTAGATGATAGTTAATAAATAGATATCACATGCATGACTCAGAATGATTCGGAACAATACAGTTTTATAAGTTCCACTTGCTTCATTGAAGATTGCTTCTCCCAGATGTTGACAAATACTTACATAGTCTAAAAATATTTCTAAGATCCTGTCTGAACCTGGGCACTGTGCCAGAGTCTGAAGAAATGGTGACAACATTATAGAACCATTTCCCTAATGAGCAACAGTATTTCAAGCAACATAAACTTAAAAGATATAGGAAATTATAAGGGATGCGTTTTGTATGATAACCAGGGTGAGAAAAAAAAATGTCATGGGGCCATTTCAAACAGACACATCACCTAGGCTTCAGAACTGGAAAAAGCTTCCCCAAGCAATTGACACCTGGGATAGTAAGTAGTCCAGGAAATGAATACTCATGATAGAGGAGAGGGATGGGGTAAATGAGTTCAAAGTAGAAGGCAAAGAAATGTCACAATTCCAGAAGCAAAAGTGTGACACTCATAGAAGTGTAACTGGTTCATTGTGGCTAGAATGCTCATCTTGGGAATCAGACCTGGACATAACTGAAGCTTAGAAGTCCCATGAAATTTATACAAGAAAGATGTCAGTTCTGCCAAGATTGTCTGGGGCCATTAATCAGGCCTTGTGATCCCGAGGTTCTCTACCAAGGGCTCCAAATGTCTTATGCAAAGAAGTTAGGCTCAAGTCAGAGACTCTTCCAGTGTGCTGTGCTCTGCAGGGAAGTGATTTTTGCCATATTTCATCCATCCTATATCCACAGCATCTAGTGTTCCTATCACAAAAGGATGCAATAATTCTGTTGAGTCAATAAACTTTTTAAAACTCATCTTGGTTCTATGACCTTATATTAGAATTTTCCCCCACTAAATATCAAATTTTATGGAAATGCCATTGGAATGTCTTACTGTTAGTCCTTGGAAAGGATACTCCTGGCTCAGGTACAGCTTCATAAGCCTTAGCCTAAGACAAGACCCACCATCCTAGGCTTCCCCAGCATCGCTTCAAATTGAACCATCAGTCAAAGCTGCTTCTCTGAAAGTTTTACCACACACTTCAAGGAAGAATTGCATCTGGAAATGGGTGGCTTCTATCTGTTTCAATCAAGATTTGACAGAAGTTACAGCAGCAACCCCCAGAGTCAGTGATGATCAAGATATGCTGCCTCTCACACAAACACTGGTGTTCTGCCTCGATACATACACACCTGAGAGGTCATAGTAAAAGGCTATAGACTTGAAGTTGAGCGTAATTCGTGAGCCTCAACCTAAAATACCTGCCAGTAGTTTGGTTCATCTGCCTCCTTTAGCCATAGTATTATAAAAAACAACCTTAGGCAGTACCACTTAAGTCATTTTTCCTGCATCATGTATAACTCCAGGTGGAGGTAGAATTCGACATGGTAGCAGAGAATGCCCAATATATAGTTTACATTAACATTTTATACAATGAATTAATAAAATCAGAAGGGAGAACTCCATTGTACTTGTCATCAAGGTGGTGGTTCATACAGTTACAACATACTTAGACTTTGGAACATCTGATATCTTATAATCAAGATTTTCCTCTTAACCAAATGAAAGAAGTCAAATTGACTTGGAGTCTCTATCTCTTTCATCCCCGAAAGGGTTTCCATGTATCATTTGTCCTCTTGAGAAAGGACTTTCTCAAACTTTCTCTTCTTCCTGCCAAAGGCATATGGTTAGATGTTAATACCTGAGTTCATCCATCAGAATTAGACAAAGTGGAAAATATTAAATTACAACAAGAAAAAGACAAGTAATGATGTGGAAGCTATAATCCTGCTTAACTGGGTGGTTCCTTGAATATGAAGACCACCTGCCCCAAAGTGTACTGAGTCTTTGCCACTATGTTTCTGGTTCTAGTAAATTTACTTCTGACTGGATGGCAAGCCAACTTTAAATGACAGGGATGTACTTATTGTTCATTAAACTTTCCCCATTAGTTTGAAGATATGATACCATTAACTTCAGCCACAGAATTCTATAGTTCTGTCCATCAGCTTCTAACTTAACCTTGCCTTCAGGTCGTTAGTCAAATGTGTACTTCAACATCATCTGGGTTTGAAGCATGCCAATGTTTTTATGTCTGTTGGTTACCATCTCTGCTACCCAACCTAATAACATCTAATAATTTCTTATTTATGTTTTTGTGGTCACCATTAAATCTGGACCAGAAATTATTTTTATGGTTGTTGTACATAATTCTGAAGATTTTTCTCCATTTAAAATTTTGATGTAACAGAGTTTTAATAATCTGCTTTTAAATATTATTTTCAAATTTGAAGAATTCCTTAAGATTTTTTTCCCTTGGGGTCTTAAACAACAAATGAAAATAAATAGAAATTTAATCATTAAAGGATATTTCATTGCATTTCATTGCATTGGTACAGCAAGCAAATGCACAAAGTTTAAACTTACAGTTCTACTTTGAATTGTTATATATTATTTAAATATATGTAATCCTATATTAAAATGCATATTATATTCTTTCAAACATTATCAAAATTAAAAACTCTTAATGACCTAATAACTGTCAATCTGATTCCCTAGTAATTAGCTCAGAGCAGTTTGTCCTGAGTATCCATGCATGCCCACTTTCTACTCCCCCTCTGCTCCAGTGGCATACCCTTTTAGACATCTGGGCTCAACATTTCCACCAATCCTCTTCCTGCCTCTTCCTCACAACCACCTGTATAACTTGCAATAACAATTGTTAGTGTGGGTGTATTAGTTACTTTTCTCATTACTGTGGGGGAAAAAAATACCCAACTAAACAACAACCTGGCAAAAGAACACAGAGAGGTTTATTCTGTCTTACAATGTGATGCCATGGTCCATCATTGCACTGAAGTCGTGATGGCAAGAGTGTGAGGCCACTAGTCACACGGCATCTGCAACAGGAAGCAGAGCCCTGGATGCTAGTGCTCCAACACTCCTGCCTCCCACCCATACTTTCCACCTTTCATTCAGTCTGGGTCCTTAGCCTACAGAATGGTTCCGCCCATCTTTAAGGTGAGCCTTCAGTTAAGTCTTTCTGAAAACACTCCATGGTGATTTTAACTTCTGTCGGTTGATGATGAAGATTAATCATCACAACAAGATTGCTCCCTTTTCAATTTTCAATGCATAATGAAGTATTCCTTACTCTACGCACAAGGTCATCCAACAGATCTCTAATTCATCTTGTGCAACTGAAACTTTATACCCATTGAACAGCAACTCCCATCCTTGGTGACCTTACCTACTCTCTATTATTCTGTTTCGCTATTTTAGATACTTTGTCCAAGAAGAATTACAGTGTTTGTCCTTCAGCGCCTGGTTGACTTCACTAGGCCTAATGTGTTTGCAGTTCATTCATGTTGTCATATACGGCAGGTGTCCTTTCTTTTGTAGGGCTTTATGATATTTTATTGTCTGAATAGCCTTTTCTAGTTCACTTACCTAAATCTCAGTTTAATAATCAGCTAACAGCTATATAGACAATTTCTAAACAGTTTATTAAATAAGAAACACAGAGCCAAATGCAGGGGTGAAAATTGTAAAATCAGAGTGATAGCCACCAACTAACCTTAGCTTACCACATCTCTGTAGCTTCCCAAGAGAACCTCTTCCTATCTAACCTGTGCCTTTATTGCCTTGCTGTTCTGCCTTCTCATTGGCTCTTGAGCTACCTCACTTCCTCATGACTGTCTATCTATACAGACCTTCAGGTCTCTATGGTTGGTACTGGGATTAAAGGCGTGTGTCACCACGCTTGGCTGTGTCCTTGAACACACAGAGACTTTGCCTGCCATGTGATCAGATTAAGGGCATGTGCCACCACCACCTGACTTCTGTTTATGGCTAGCTATGACTTCTGATTTCCAGGCAAACTTTATTTATTAACATACAAATAAAATATCACCACATTTCAGCACAAATAAAATATCACCACACAGCTGAGAGAAGAGAATGCATACTATGAAGTATTACACTATTTTATTTGTATTTTACTGAGGCCTTGTAGAGTAGTCTGGGGCATTCTAACACCATATTAGTGAGAGGAAGTATTGATGATCAAGGGACATAGTCCAACAGAGTCATCTTTGCAGGTGCCAGATTACACCACAAGTCTGAATATTAACCTCTCGATTACACAGCATCAAGTGTGAATTCCCCAACACCCCCAGCCTTCCCCGTGCTCTCACAGTGGTCTGCACATGTCCTGTTGCTGAATATCACATACTTTCATGCCTCCGCAAGTGTCCTCCAATAATCTTGGACTATAGTAACCGCCAATCAATGTCAGAGAGCTGATTTGGGCCAGAGCTTTCTGATATCAGACTCCCCAAACTTTTGATTTTTGTGTTGGAACTATTTATCTAAAATTATGTATGAAAACTCGTTCCAACCACTCATCTGGAATCATTACTATTGGAATAACATTCCTAATGCTTTTCTTGTTAATACTTTTGTTTTAGGTGAATTAATATAACCACCTGTTTAGTTTCCTTAAATCTCATACTACTTAAATGAAATTTGCTTAACTAGCAACTATCAATGTGCTTGCCACAGATATGTCCTGTGAAATACTTGGAGTCATAAAGATTAAGAAGCACATACTATCTAAAACCATCATGCCCTATATGCTTGGCCTGAAATAGGTAGTTACAAATGTGGGAATGTTCTTACATGAGCATCAGAAATTTGTCCCTGAGAGAACCACCAGCTCTGTCGTTAACTTAGATCACTCACTTCTCTAAGGCTTCCCTTCTTGACTTGGAGGAGGAAGAGTGCGTGCTGTCAGCTGAAATGCTTCTGTAGAATAAGACACTTGGTACAGAAACTCCAAAGCAGCACTCACAGAGCTTTTCCTGAGAAATAAACGGATGTACTCAAAATAGTCTGACAACAAGCTAATGAGAGAGGAGTATTCTTGCTCCGCACATCAGTTTACATACAAGTAAGTGTTGTGGGATAATCTTTTTGTGCATTGTGAAGATGTGTCTCTGCCAAGGCACCTTCCGATTGGCTTAATACAGAGCTGAATGGCCAATCACTAGGCAGGAGAAGATATAGGTGGGTTTTCTGGGGAGAGAGAAGAACTCGGGAGAAGAATATGAGGTGTAGATTCACCAGCCAGACACAGAGGAAGTGGGACGTACAGTATGGAGGAGAAGTACCAAGCCACATAGCAGAACATATATTAATATAAACGGGTTAATTTAAATTATAAGAGCTAAGTGGGAACAAGCCCAAGCTAAGGCCAAGCTTTCATACTTAATAAGTAGTCTCTGTGTCATTATTTGGGAGCTGGCTGTCCAAAACAAGACCTGTTACAAATAAGGGATCCTCAGAAAGCATTGAATCTTAGTAAAGTCTTTCATAGGCTTCCATGAAAATAATGTGTGTGCATGGAGGGAAG
This sequence comes from Peromyscus aztecus, assembly GCA_902168405.1. Taxonomy (NCBI): domain Eukaryota; kingdom Metazoa; phylum Chordata; class Mammalia; order Rodentia; family Cricetidae; genus Peromyscus; species Peromyscus aztecus. The sequence goes on from CABHPQ010093277.1 coordinate 23,992, forward strand.
GGCATGTGAGTGTGTATGTGTGTGTGTGTGTGTATGTGTGTGTGTGTGTGTGTGTGTGTATGTGTGCAAAAACTGATTGAAAAAAGACAAACTTCTTTTGACATCCAGCCACCCTTAAAAGGAGTAAATGCTGTAGCCATTGAATATTTCAAATGCAATTTAAATTCTCTTCAATGCTGTGAGATTTTGGGCATCATGAAGACACCATAGCCCTTGGAAGAAAAGGGATAATGGTGCTAATTCTTGGATTAAATGAAAAAAAAATTAAAGTAAAATAAAATGCATCTCAGAAAGCAGTGAAAACAAGTGACATCCAAGGGAAGGCAGTGTGATCTGTAATTCAGTGCAAGCTTAGAGAGAGAAAGATAAGTGTATAGATCCATCATTCCATAGAAGCCTATGGATAAACAAACACCATGGCCTCATTCTGTATATTTAAAGACATAATTACTTAAGTGGCCTACTAACTAAATTTAAACATATAATTGTTTAAGTCTCTATTGTAAGGAAATTTTGCAAACTCTCAAATACATTCAGAAAAAAATTGTTAGACTCAGCTGTGACTAGGAAAACAATCAAAAGACATTCAATAGCATTTCTCAAGTGATAAGGAAATACTCAACTGTAATTCAGTCTAATTTAGATGAGCATCCAATTAAATTAAAATCTCACGCCATTCTCAGAGTATTAAAACCTATTTTTATTTAAAAAAAATTGTAAAAAGCATTCATTTGAGTTTTCTTAAGTATTCCCAGCTGGATGTATTATCTGTATTGAATTTTTCACTCAATGGAACAGTACCAGGTGGTCCCATAGGCTTAATGAAGATTTGATTGTAAGAACAGGGGAAAAAACTATAACAATATCTTTATTCTAAGTACTATAGTTCTAATATGTCTCAATAGAACACCTTTTGGTTACAGTATCTTTATGCCTAAAAGAAACCATATTGAACAGCAGTTCTTTCCAGCATCGGCTACACAGTACTGTGTCATAATTTTGCTTTTGTTCCATTTTCCCAGACCACATCCTACTGAAAGCACAGATGTTAGGGAGTTCACACCCAGAGATGACTACTAAGGAACTCTAGGCAGGCTGCATTCAAGGGCTTCCAAAGGAGTTATTATGCCATAAAGTAAAGTTTCTAAGATAATTTTAGTGGGTATGAGGCTAAAGAAGGGAAGAGGATGTGTTTGCAGCTGATGTATGACATCTGTGTGGTGATATTGTGTTCCTCAATATATTGTGCACCCTAATAAACTTACCTGGAGTCAGAGAACACAACAGCCACTAGATATAGAGTCCAGAAAATGGTGGCACACACACCTTTAATCCTAGCATTCAGGAGGCAGAGATCCATCTGGATCTATGTGAATCCAAAGCCACACTGGAAACAGCCAGGCATGGTGACACATGCCTTTAATCCCAGGAAGTGATGGCAGGAAGCAGAAAGGTATATAAGGTGTGAGGACCAGGAACTAGAGCCTGGTAAAGCTTTTCGGCTTTTAGCAGCAGTTCAACTGAGATCCATTTGGAAGAGGACACAGAGGCTTCCAGTTTGAGGAAACTAGATCAGCTGAGGAATTGGTGAGGTGAGGTTAGCTGTGGCTTGTTCTGTCTCTCTGATCTTTCAGCATTCACCCCAATACCTGGCTCTGAGTTTGCTTTTATTAATAAGACCTTCTAACAATTTGTGCTACACATCTGCAATGAAGTGATTGGTCACTGGGGTGGAACTCTAAATTAGACTTGGAAAACATTTGACTATCTGGTCTCATCTAACTGAATTTTGATCTTTAAAAAAAATGATATGTACTGGGAGACTCTAGAAACCCAGTGACCTCCTTTTCTCCTACCTGCTATGTTCCTGCATATATTTATCTCATTTTATCAGTTATGGCCCATACTATCTAAGGAGATGGAATGTATTTTGTTTTCTGATTAACTTTATAAAGTTTAGTAAAGGATGTGGAGTATTTGAAATCTACTTTGAATATATCAGGCAGATAATGTTTAATTTTGGAATTGATGTGAGATTTTCAAAATAGGCACAAGGACCATTCCATCAACCAAACTGTCTATAACTCAAGAGGAAAGGATCAGAGAAACAGCTTTTGTGAGCTATCACCCATGCTGGAGTGGGATTTTGTTGATGCACTTGTTTGTGAGTCTTCCACCCTCATGCAAGTAACCCCTCACTCACAGCCTTGTAAGTAACTCCAGTAAACTAATTGGGTTTTCAAAAGGAAAAAAAGCACAAAATATAGACAACTCTATAAACAAAAGCTCCTTAAAATTAGCAGAAGTCATAGGACAAGGTGTGGATTCTCAAAATTGTGAATTTAGCAAGGATCTTATTTAGAAATATTCAGATATCATGAGCATGGGAGCATTCCTTATGCAAACAAACAATGGAGTGTATAAGGGTATGAATATAGAGTTTGAAATTGCTTGTGCTGAATGAGGTAAATTAGTTAACTATAGGGAAATGTCATTGAGTCTTTGATCTTAAAGAAATTACTGAGGTCAGGGGGCTGGAGAGATGGCCAAGTAGTTAAGAGCACTTGTTGATCTTGAAGAGGACCCAGGTTTGATTCCCACCACCTACAAAGGACCCATGTTTGACTTCCAGCTTCCACATGGTGGTTCACAACCATCCATAACTCCAGTTCTACGAATCAGATACTCTTTTAGGATATCCATGTGCACCAAACATGCATATGATTCAAATACATGCATGCAAAGCATTCTTACATAAAATAGAATGAATAAAATCTAATAATTTTTTAAAAAAATACATTGGTGAAGCCATTCATCCTATTCCCCAGACTGAAACTGAGCATATTCAAATTACTATTAGCAAACAATTTTATTTCATACCCTGCCTCACCTAAGAAGACTTGACTTCCTCCTCTAGCAATGCCCATCAGCTGTCCATTTGGAGAAATATTTACTGAGTATCTACATAACTAAAGAGTGCCTTCATGCTCAAGCAGTATCTACTACCTAAACCCAGTAGAACTTGTCATATTTAATGTATGAATCCACTTTAATAGGAAAAGTTTTAATAATTTAGCCCTAAGAGTTATTATGGAAAATATTATTAAGAGATTGGCAATTCTGCCAGAATTTCAATACGCTTCCCTACCTAACCTATGATTTAAAGTTTGGCTTTTCCTAGAATCAAGAAATGCTTTATGGAGAGAATAACTTGACAGTCATGTGCAGTTAATTAGGACAGAGTCTCTGTTAATTAAATAAGTATGGTATACTTTACTAAACCCAAACAGCTACAAGGTTAACAAGCAATTCAACACATCATTAAAACTTAGCAATTCTTAGAGTCTAACATGGCCTTAAAAAGTGAGAAGGCAAGGACAGTAGGGATCTGTAACTTGAACTTCAAATAGTGTGGTTTCCTCTGGCTACCAGAATTGGTTCATTCTTTTCTTTTTTTATGAAATGATTACTTTGTATATTTAATATTATAATATAATCACATCTTTTCTCTCTTCCCTTTCCTCTTTCCAAATACTCCCAAATACCTCTTCCTGCTCTTTTTCAAATTCATGACCTCTACTTTTTCATTAGTTGCTGTTATTTTCAAAAGCTGTAAGGTTGTGACTCCCAGTAATGTCAGAGGCGACTGCCACAAAGTGTCACCACTGTGACTGCGGTGGTGTGAGCTGAGCGAAGACAACAATAGACATGTTACCATGGATGAGGGGAAAGCCGAGGAAGCCTCAGTCACACCCAAGAAACTGTAGACAACTAAGGAGTGATAGGAGGAGAAACAGTCTCCCTTGGGAAAGAGTATGCCAAGTGGTTATCTAATAGCAAATGATCAGGCCTGAAAACATACCCAGGAGTGACATTTCTTTCTTATTCTTTATGTTTTCTCTGGGAAAGTATCTAAAATACACACAGGGTTATTTTAAGAACCAATAGCAAGGGATCTAGATAGTTCATGAACTCAAGACACAAGTGTTGAGTAACGTAGCTTTTAACAGAAATTGCTCATTTTTTTAATGTACACTTTTAAAATCATATTCAGAAGCTGGGCATGATGGTGCAAGCCTTTAATCCCAGTACTTGGGAGGCAAAGGCACATGATCTCTGTGAGTTCGAGGCCAGCCTGGTCAACAAAGCAAGTTCCGGGATAGCCAGGGCTGTTACACAGAGAAACCCTGTCTCAAAAAACAAACAAAATAAATCAAATTAAGAGTCTTATCTCTATATCAGAAACACTGTACTCTCCTGAGCTTTCAAATTATTCTCTTTCATTTGCTAAATGTGCAAGAATTATACTTTAGTTTTGTACAAATAGCATTCATAAAAACATGCATCCACTACAAGTAAACAGTGACCTAGTTTAGTAACCAGTAGACAAGAAAAAGTTTGGTTCCTTCTATTTATTTACTCACACATTACTGGGAAGTGTTATATTCTAAATAAACATTAAAGCACATTTATGTCAATATTTTCCTTCTAAGAATTTGTGTACAAAATATCCTCTAAAACAAAAATATTTACTACCTGAAAAGCATCTTTGTAACTGCCCATTCACATATCCCGATAAGTTTCAACTGCCATCAAAATACTGGTTTAAAAAAAAAAAAAACAATGTTATGTGGTATAGTTGTTTAAACAAAAATGTCCCCCCTAGGCTCATAGATCTGAATGACTGGTCACCAGGGAGTGGCACTATATGAAAGGATTAAGAAGAAGTGTGTCACTGGGGGTGGGCTTTGAAGTTTTCAGAAGCCCGAGCCAGGCCCAGTGGCTCTCTCTTTCTGCTGCCTGTGGATCTTGATACAGAAGTCTCAGCTACTTCAGCACCATGTCTGCCTGCATGCTTCCATGCTCCCCACCAGGATAGCAGTAGATTATACCTCTGAAACTGTAAGCTAGCCCCAATTATATGTTTTAAATATTTTCTTTCATGAGAGGTGCTATGGTCATGCTATTTCTTCATAGCAATAAAACGACTAAGATGTGTAGAGATGGAAAATAGTTGATCAAGGTGAAAACAGAAAAGAATGATAAACCTACTTTTCAAATGACTCAGATGATGTTGATACAACTCCATCTCTTTTCCTGGTTGTGCTTAGATTATGGTCTTGGGGCATCACCTGTGATGTTCATGGAGGATTCTCCCCTCTGTGCTCGGTGATGGAAAATGACCTACACAGGCTATTCTGGTAGAATTAATGAAGCAGTGGTCAAAAACCAGGCTGTGTTAGCAAGCTTTGTGACATTAGAACAAAATGCCTGATACAGGCTAATTTCGAGAAAACAGGGCTTTCTTTAACTACCAGTTTGGGAAGAACAAGCCCCAAATCAGGCAGCGCCATGGTTCTGAGATCTGCCGAGGACAGTGAGTGGCAATTGAATTATGAATCCAATCAATAGACAAGAAAGGCTAACCATCATGAGCGTGATTCATGGATGCTGATATTTTCACCTCATCCTGGACTGCATCTATTAGCTTGATGTTTCCAGTTAACTATTCTCTTCTCTTGGATAAAGGCCTGATTGCCTCTGCTGGAAGGTTTCTGTTTTTCTTATTGTTTTGTCTTTGTTTGCTTTGATTTTAGCTTTATTTATATCTACCTTTGATTTCCTTCATAATACTCAGGTTTTTCCAGTGTCTTAAGGACTGTGTACTTTTAAATGATACTTTAATTTGTGAGAAATTCTACGAAGTAGCACCAGAAAGGAAACAGACATCAAATTGTCTTTTCTGCGGGAAACTAAATTTGCTTGCATAGAAATAGTGCCCTCTAAGACTGATCCAGACAGCAGATTAATTGCTTTTTCTAGAAGTCTATCACTGTCAGGGAAAGATTCAAACTCAAGATTTTTCATTTTGCCTTAGTTCAGCAGATCATCTATAATCAAGAAATGCGTGCTGAATCCTAAAATCCTGAAAACTAGACTACAAAAAGATAGACCCCTTACATCTCAGAGAGGTTAGCAGAGGAGACCGAATGAGTCAAAGATAGACACACAGTGCATGGTATCATGAAAAGGCCTGGCGTGGCAGGAGAGTGGCACTGTTTCTAATCACTCTGCTTTTCCATCCACGGCATACCTCTGGAATAAGGGCATTTATGTCTTCCTATCTTCTTACACAGATACAGTAAAGCTCAAAGCAAAAGAATGTCAAATTCTCTGACAAACTAGACCATTGTAACCATTTAATTTGAAGTGGGATAACAATTAACCAACACATTGTTATTTTATTTTAAATGTGAATTTAAAATATGTGTCAGGCTTAGGATATATCATAGTGGTAGAATGCTTGCTGAGCATGTATGAGGTTCAAGGCTTAACTGTCACATTTTAAATGAATAAAATAAAATAAAAATGTAACAAATGCCAAAATTTTCCACATTTAATTTTTTCATTGTATGAAAGTTAAGATTTTTTTTAAACTACCGAACATGTTAAAAAAGAAAGATACTTTCCCAGGTGCTCTCCCTAGAGATGTTACTATGACATATATCCTAATGGTATGGTAACGTGTTATTCATAAATCATACCCTAGGAAGTTCCTGTACCTTGAAAGTTGTTTGTGGGATTTTATGAAATCCATCTCTCATTTCAGAAAAATCTATTTCTCATCCAGATCCATACCTGGTATATTAGTTTCTTTCCCATTGCCATGATAAAATGCCCTGACAAAAAGCAACTTAGAGAAGGAAGGAATTACTTTGGTTTACAGTTCCAAAGTTATGGAGTCCACCATAGCAGTGAAGGCTGGCAACAGTTAGAAAAGGCATGGCCACAGAGACGGGAAGCTGGGTGACCACATTTCATCAGAACACAAGAATCAGAGAGAGCAAGTGGGACTGGGCTATCTAACCTCAAAGCCTGCCTGCATTGTACATTTGTTCATCTGTAGACTCCACCTCCTAAAGATTTCATAACCTCCCAAACAGGAGCACAAACTGAGGATAAAGTGTTCTAACACATGAATATGGGGTGATTTCTTCTTCAAACCACAACAACTGGAAAAATCTAGGAGAACCCCACTTCCCTTGCTGGTAAATGGCTCAGTAACGAGCTTGTAAGTACATGTCTGACCATAGAGAATTATCAGAATGTCTTCTTGGGGGCTTTAGATAAATAATTCCTGCTTATTAGAAGTCTCAAGATGTGATGGTGTCTTAGTTGAGTTGCCATAACAAAATACAATAAAGAGTCAGCCATGATGGCACACACCTTTAATCCCAGCACTAGGGAGGCAGAGCTAGGTGGATCTCTGAGTTTGGGGCCAGTCTACAGGGTGAGTTACAGGACAGCCGGCACTACACAGAGAAACCCTGCCTCAGGAAGAAAAAAACAAACAAGCAAACAAAGCAAAACAAAACAAAACAAAGAAAATACAATGAAGAGGGTCACTTGGGAACTACAGAGACTTCTATCACAATTCTAGAAACAGGAAGTCCAAGTAGGCAGAGTTGACATGGACACATTCCAATGAGAGCCTTTCTGTTCATCCAGGTCTCATACTATTTTGCTTGTTTTTTATTTTGTTTTTATTTACATAAACATTGTCTTGCAACATATTTAAATACGCCTTATTATAACTATGCAAAAATTACCCTTTAAGGGAATTTGCTTAATTAGACATAGAATGGGTAACATATGCTGTGTAAAGGTTTGAATGAGATGTCTGCCAGAGTCTTGGTCATTTGCATACTCGGTCACCACCTGGTGTTTCTGTTTGGGGAGGCTGAGGAAGTGTGGCCTTGTTGCTGAGCAGGCACTGAGTTCAATGACTCATGCCATTTGAAGTTTGCCCTCTCTGCTTGCTGCTTATGGCTCAAGAGGTGAGCTCTTAGCTTGCTCCTCTGGCCGGCATGCATGCTGTCTGCTTCCCCATCGTAATAAACTCTTATCCCTCTAAAACTGTAAGCTCAAGTAAACCCTTCCTTCTAAAAGTTGCCTTGGTCATGGTGTTTTATCACAGTAATAGAAAAGTAATGAATACGTTCTGTTTTCTAATTTTCTGTCCACTTAATGACCGCTATAAAATTTATTTAGAAACCCCATATCTCTCGTGCTCTTGTGGGCTTCCTCAGAAGATAAGAGTACTAATTTTACAGGGAAGCCAGGGTAATGTGCAATTTTTAATGATAAGCTATAGTTAACATTTACTTATTCACATTTTAAATGGAAGCATAACTACTGCCCGCCCAGCACTGAAAATCAGCGCTGTCACTAGGACGCAGGAGCACCTGTCCTAAAGGCCAGAAAGGATCAAGCAACATAGGAGTTCTCCTTTGAAAGGACTGCTGGTTTCTAATGTGCTAGATGGTCCTGTAGTTGGCCGATATCTAGACCAGTTCTCCAGGTTTTAATGTGAATAGTAATGGTTGTAGATGTTCAAAGCCAGGAAAACTAAGTAAAAAAATCACTGGGAAAAAATGAAATTCACAAAAAAACTACAGGCAATACTATATTCTACTATAGAATGCGAGAGGACTAGTCTTCCCTGGGAAGAGCACACCAATTGGTTATATAATACCCAACGATCATCCTGAAAACATACACGCAAGTAACATTACACATACTGAGAAGGTTGTGTTTATGTACATAGGAATATATATATATATATATGTATATGTATATACACATACACACGTGTGTATATATATGTATACGTGTATATATATGAAAAAAGGCCATGAATTGCAAGCAGGAGTATATGGGAGGGTTTGGAGGGAGGAAAAGGAAAGGGTAAATAATCTAATTATATAATAATCTCAATAAATTAAGGAAATAATTTTTGAAAGTCTTCTCATATGGAGGCTTCACACAAAAAAAAGCAGAGGAAAAAGAAGTATTCAAAGGCTCCATGTATAGACGTAACATGTAATGACTGAAGTATATGAAACAGGAATAAATAAATGCAATGACTAAAATTTTAAAAGTTATCCTGAAATCAAAATCTAACTGATCACAATGAGGTTGGCAGGTTATAAGCTTCCAGAAGAACTACTACAAATATTTCTAAATAGACCCAGTCCCTGTACCAGCCAAGCAGTATATGATAGATGGCAAAGTAACAATTGCTTCAAAGACAGACAGGCAGAACACCACCAATGTCAGAATTAAAGCCCAAACCTGAAAGATTTTTGTGAATAACTAATAGCATGGAGTAAAGTCATTGTGCACATCTGAAAGCATATTCTAAGGCACACTCTGAACTGGTTCAGTAAAGGGTTTCTAGCTAGAAATAACATGAGAAAACACTGATGTCTTAGTAATTTTAAAGGTTGAAATTCGCATCTTCAAAGATTTGTCATTCTAAAAGTATGCAATTGTTAAGAGAGAGTAGGGACCCCCACCAAAAGACATCAAGATGAGCTAAATTTCGAATGTAGACTGTAGGTCATTTAGACACACCACAGCAAATTTACAACATCCACATAACCTCTGCAATAATGAAAGAGACTGTAGCCTGTTAAAGAGCGTGTTATATACTGCAGGCTACACTGATCTATTATGTGAATGACGGTCGATATCCAAATCTGAAATAATTTCAGTGATGGAAATAAACATTAAATATTTACCAGCTGGTGCACAGCTGGATCGATGAGACCCATCTCCCTCCCACAAGTACACACAATAATAAATGAATAGACCTTGGCTCCCAGCAGCAAGAAAAGGTTGCCTTGAGATTGGAAATCAATGGTACCACCATGAGCACATCAATAGGTTAAGCGATAAATGGAGGTTGCTGTCATTTTTTTTTAAATGTTGTGATAATGTAGGGGTAATGGCAACTTTTTCTTATGTTTGCTTTATATACTTTCAAATTTGCACAATTAATTCTTAAGGAAATCCTTGCCCAAGTGTACTTTCTGTAAAGGACATCTTGTCTCAAACTCATAAGATCACCTAATCCAGTTCCTATCCCAGAAAATAATTTAGGCTCAGTTTTTCGGCTCTTGTCTAGTGCTAAAAAAAAAAAAAGTCTAAATTCTTGAGGCAGAATGGGAGATGAAGCTAGAATTAATGGTGCCATGGAAACCTATAAAAGCAAAAAGTAATGTTTTTCTCTTCCTTTTAATCTCTATTTTATTCTATCAAATCCTGTGGCTTCTAATGAACCAATGTAGTTCCCAAATCATGGCTTATAGAAATATTCTAAGGATGATGCTGTCACTTAGAAATGAAGATACTGAGCATTAAGAATAGATTTAGTGCTGTAAGCTTATTCAATGGAGCAATTGATAGAAAGAAGTCCATTAAAATATGAATGGACATTTTATACAGCCCTTCACAGACTCACTTAGATATGCTCTGTTATCAGACAGTATGACAGTGTCACCTTCATCATGATCACTCCTCTCATTCCAGTTGTATTAGTTACCTGTCTTGTTGCTATGACAATAATACCTGAGAGTAACAATTTAAGAACAGAAGAGTTGATGTTGGCCCACAGTTTGAGGATGAGAAAAGCATGGAGGCAGGAGCTTGTGGAACCTGAGAGATGAATAATGGTACTCAGCTCTTTTCTTCTTAAATCTGAGATCCCATCCCTTGGAATGGTGCTATTGCATATCAGCTAACCCAGCCTAGAATCCCCATTACAGACATTCCCAATAATTATTCATTGTATAATAGTATTTTATTGCATTTGTGATATTTAAGAGGCAAGACATGTTATAGCTCCTCCTTACTGTAAAATCTATTCTTTTAGCATAAACTATGTATTCAAAATAATAGGTCCCATTATAAATGTACAATACATGTATACCATGTAATTAAACTGTGCTCACCCCATCACTCCCTCGTGGTCTCTTACCTCCTATTGATTCCACTTTCCCTGAATAGAGCCTCTGTTGCTTTCATGTTTTTAAAAAATAAAATAGGTTCTTCATCATTTTACATATTCCATCTCTGTATTTTGAAGTGTGAAATATTTTTAAATACCTCTGTAAAGTTGCATTATTTTTCTACGGCATCTATATTTTTTTGAAAACTGGTTAAATAGTTAAACATCTATAAAATGTTAGGAAGGTACACATATATCAATAATAGGAATTAACTGCTTAAAATGCTCCCAGCATAAATCACTTAATGAATAGTAACAATAGCTTGACATGTTCCTTTTTCTATTCTCCCAATCTATAAAGACTCTATAAACCCTCTGGGGGAAAAGGTTTAGTCGGTGTATAGGTTTCCTATATAGCCTCTCATATCAAGCCGTATCTGAAAAACAGATTCCAACAAGCATCTTTGATGAAAATATTAACTTAATTCCATAAGCATCAGCATTATTTGTTGTGCCTTTACTGTGTGCTACAAGGTAGGAGATGAAGAGGCACAACAAAAGCATAACACAAAGTCATGCAACCATACAGGTTTGAAATGAAGTACAGGGTGGTTCCGTAGTGCAATGGTTAGCACTCTGGATCTGAAATAAAATACAGTTTAAGTATAAAAACATAAGTGCAAAAAGATATCTAAGTAGAAAATACCTCATTTCTCAAAATCCTCTTGGTGCAAGTGTTTACAGAAAACAGGATATTTTGAAGAGTCATGTCAGGGAGATTGAAGAAGACACCCAAGGAAAACACGCTCATTTGTGTTTCATAAGAACAGAAATCAATTATGTGTCCCTGTGTCTTCCAGGTCACATGATAGGTGAGTGATCAAGCCCGGGGTAGACATCAGAAGAGGCTGGACATAGTGCATGGAGGGGCAGAGGAGTTGATGACCTCTCAGAAAATTCTGAACAAAGGTGACTCAGGGAATGGGAAGAGGGGAGAAGAAAATGGAGCAGCATAAAGGAGGCAGAGAGGCCCATCATCTTCATGGAGAACAGGCCAAGGAGAGTTCAGTGAATGTGTGTATTGTATTTGTCCTTAATGCTTTTATGTTTTTTAATATAGGACTCCCACTCTTATACAATTCCCATCCTGTGCTCTAGCAAGTACTCAGAAAATATCACACACACACACACACACACACACACACACACACACACACACACACTTGGTTTCTTAATGAAACCATTGACTCTAATATGTACCACACGTAGACTGGTATAAGCTGAAAAATCAAGGTGTCCCGAGGGATAGTTGACACTGATAGAGTTACATATATAAAAAAATCTATAAATAGTTCTATTTTTGGAAGGCACTAAAACTGGTATGATTTGATTGGTAATCTTTCTTAAACTCCACAAAAATAGAAAGCTAGTTACAGGGATTGTAAAGGGTGTCATACAGGTTGGGCTGTTGAAATTAAGCTTCATTAACTTCAAAGTAAATCCACTTCTGCCTCTGAGTCAAACATAGGAGATTGTTCTTAAAAGATACAACTATTATGCAAGACTATTCATATAAGAACCTCACAAGTCTATATAAAGTGGGAAGGAGATGGAAACATATTTTTAAAGACTATTTATAAAGCCGGTGTTTGTCATTAATTATCCAAATCATTTCCTGTGTGCCCATCTTTAACACATTCTTTTAATTAAATGCATGCCTAATATAGAAACCATCTTGTTAGGTTACTATAATCAGATAGGAGCAGTTTCTGTCATTACATTTAAATGCACAGTAATTCCCACTGTCAAGGTAAACATATATAGAATATTGATTGCAATTTTATTCAGGTACTCATTAAAACTTGCCAAGAATTTGCATGGATTATGAACCATACTATTATTACAATAATTATGGGAGAAAACAGAAAGTAAAATGAAGTGTGTTTTTTTATCCTTTGATAATGAAGCATGTGTGTCTAAAAAGGAACACATCTTGCTGTCAGTATGCTTCAACCATTGGTTGAACTTTTTCAGTCTCTGTTTTTCTGCCAGCTCAAGGACTTTCCTTCTAAAAATTTCCACTGAGACTTTATACAACAGAACATATAAAATACATCACAGGAACAGATTCTTAATCTGCATATCATCTTTCTACCTGAATCCATGTTGGCTTTGTGTTTGGTGATGAAACTCAAGAGGTAAGAGGAAATAAGATTATCTAATAGTTCTGATTTGCTGCAAAACAGTGGCTACCAACCCAGGCTTCTAGCCCCCATGTCCTGGTATTAACCCCAGCTTTTCCTTTGGAGGACCAGACACATGCCTGTTGCCCTGGTCTCCTAGGTCTTATTAAGAACTCTGTAGTCAGCTTTCTTGTTGGACTTTCTTGGACTGCCAGCCTCCAAATAATGACACAGAGGCTTTTATTAATTATGAAAGTTTGGCAGTAACTTACGCTCTTTCCCAACTAGCTCTTATAACTTAAATTAACCTGTTTCTATTAATCTACATTCTGCCACGTGGCTTGGTTATCTCTCCTCTGTACCGTATGTTTGACTTCTTCATTGTCTCGATGGCATCTCTCACATGCCCAGATTCATCCTGAGTTCTTCTCTCTGCCCAGAAGTCCTGTCTAGTCTCTAGCCTAGCTATTGGCCATTCAGCTCTTTATTAAACCAATCACAGGGACACATCTTCACACACTGTAAACAAATATTCAACAACAGAACTCTTAAGGAAGGACATGTGACTCTGGCAAGATCGATTGGACTTTCTTTCCTAGGATCATGTGTCAAGCCACAGCAGAATGGAAAATGTGTGTAAGCCATCGGAGCTGACTGCTTTCAGGGACACTGATCAAAGACACTGTCAGTAAATTCCTGAGAGTTCTATGGAAGCATCCTTCCAAAGGCATGGTGGTTCAGCAACTAAGGTCTCTTGCTTACCCAGATTTCTTCAATATAGTCCTCCCATGCCTCAGCCAATTCTCTCTGCTAAAGGTAGAAAGCATGGGCCTCTGTTGCTATCAACCAATATGCCTTGGGAATAGAAGAGACTCCATCACCAAGTCCATAGCATCCCAACTTCTGGCTTTTTAGTTGCATTTATTTCCCTCTATAACCTTGTAGTTGGATTTCAGGAAAATCAGACAGGGATGGTAGTTCATGCCAAAAGTAATTCCAGCCCTTTGACATGAAAGAATGTTGATTGATCAATAAGGTTTCAGTACCAGCCTGGGCATGTCATATTAAGTTCAATTTCAACCTGGGCTACAAGAATGAGACCATTTCTCAAAAAGCCCAAAATAACACAACACAAAACAGAAACAATATTAAAAGCATAAACAAACTTCTCCTCACCCCTTTTCTCCCCCTCAAAAACAAAACCTTATATGCAATAATTTAAATATTCAGTTACTTCACCAAATATGCAGTACCAGATCTACATCTCAAGCATTGCGTGTTGCGATGATAATTCTTTCTCAGAGAGAAAGTCCCTAAATAAAAGACTTATGACTTCAAGTTGTTATAGGGTAGATGAATTTTTGAGTTAAGAAACCACCTCTTGTGGTGTGAGACCACACTGGGATTTTTCTTTCTTTGTTTAGGACCTAAAGTTTACATTTACTTTTGGAGAGCATTTTATCTAAAACCAGTTAACTTTTAAATTAGTTAAAATGGAATAACAAGTTTGTATTTATCTGTGTTTGTATAACTCAAAGAAAATTAATTCTGAAAAATTGAAATTGGCAAGCCAGTTACCTCCTGAGGCAGTCTAATTGCTTTATCTATTTAAACAACACAAACAAGCAGACAGGGAGACTTCCTGGTATCCTTCCAAGTTCAGCATCTTCCTGATGTTTTTGTTATCAGCTCAAGAAGTTACCACAGGTCACTTGACTCTACACTGGGGGTGGGGGTGGGGGGGTACTCCATGGAAACACTCAGGAAAGACGCCCACCACAGATCTTCCCGAAGGCCTGGCCTTTCTTTCTCCCTCTCTGCTTAAGGAGAATTCACATTTGGCAACTTCAAAGCTGTCTTCTCCATCTCCACTACAAATTCTCTAGAGTCGGGCCATGGTCATTAAAAGGCTTGTAAATCTTTGCCTGTGTGGTATTATGTCAAATATTCATCAATTACTGATAACTCCATAATAACCATTTTTTCCTGCCTATACCTCTTAATCATCCAAATTAGGGCAGATTCTTGCAAAAAGCAGACTACCTAATTTATTAGACTCCTTCTCAACCAGATTCCAAGCAGGATGAGGGAGGGAGGAAGGGGCAAGTCATGCTTTTAGCAGCATCTGTATTTACATTGTGTGTGTGTGTGTGTGTGTGTATGTGTGTGTGTGTGTGTGTGCATTGGTATCACTGTGTGTGCAAAAGTGCAAGCAGGCTAAAGGATAACCTTCAGTGTTATTCCTTACACGTGTTCCATCTTTTTGTGGAAAAGGGGTTTTATAGTTTAACTTATGTTACTGTGATTAAAATACCTGACCAAAATCAACTCAGAAGGAAAATCTTATTTAGCTTACACTTCCAGGTCATAACGCATCACTGAAGGGCTACCAAAGCAGAAACTCGAGCAGCTAGATCCACCCACATCTGCAGTCAAGACTGGAGAGAAAAGAATGAATCCATGCTGCTTTCCTGCTCTGTATTCAGCTATCCCTCTCTGCTCTCATACAGCCAGAGTCCTGAAACCAGGGAATGGTACCATCCTTAGCAGGTTAAGTTTTCCCTACATGAATTAATAATCAAGACACTTTTGCATAAGCCAACCTGATCTAGACAAATTCCCTTAACTGAAACTCTCTTCCCACATTGTATAAAGTCAACAGTTAAAGCTAACTAGCACATGTGGTCTCTCCCTGTAGGACTCATCCAGTAGGCTAGGCTGATGGCATCATCCTGTCCCTGTCTCCCTGGGCTAAAATTACAAGAGTGCTCCACCATGCCTGGCTTTTTTAGATGTGGATCCTGAGGACCATCATGCTTGTAAAGCAAGCACTTTACTGATTATTCTATCTCTCTGGCCTTAAATTTACATTTTACTTTTAACTAATACACAAAAAGCATACAAGGTATACACATTAATGGAGGTACCATGATTTGACAATGCATGTATACTTGTATGGTGTTTAAACCAGATAAACCATATTTATCTACTCAAATTTTTATCATTTTTGGTAATGAAAACTTTAGTTGTTATTCGAGACTGAGTAGACATCTTATAACCCAGGTTGGCCTTGAACCTGACTATGTATCTCAGAATGGCTTTGAACTACTGACCCTCCTGCCTCCAATTTCCAGTGTTCAGATTTACAGGAATGCACTACTGTACCAAGGTCTATATGATAAGAATTGTGAACTCTTTTGAAATGTTTAGTACATGATTGCTATCTCTGCTTGCCCGTGCTCTCCTGTGTAGTAGTACCCAGAAGATGTATTTATCTAACTATAATTAATGTATATTAATCAACTAACTTTTCCTTATCTTTTCCCACTCTCTACCACTGTGGCCAGCCTCTGGTAATCACCATTCTGCTCTTAACATCTGTAAGTGTGGTGTTCAACCCTCATGATCCCCAAAAGACCATCAGAAAGCACAGATAATTACATCATGATTCATAATAGTATCAAAATTACAGATACAAAGTAGCAACAAAAATAATTTTATGTTTTGGGGTCACCACAACATGAGGAACTCTGTTAAAGGGTCACATCATTAGGAAAGTTGAGAATCACTGATCTATAAGATCTTTACATTCTACGTAATGTGAGCTCATAAAGTACCTGTCTGTCTGTGACTGACTTGTGTCAGTTGATAAAATGCTGCACATGTTGTCACACATGACATAATTTTATGACTATAGCTGAATGATATTCCATAGTATTTGTCACATTTTCTTCCTCTATTCATTAATTAATGGACACTTAGATACAGTTTCTTGGCTATTATGAGCAGAGCTAACAACACCATCAATCACTAGATAACAATTGTCAACCCTGAGATGATGGAGGTGGTGGATTATATGATGCCAAAGGGAAATGCTAAGAACAAAAGTCTTGATGGCATACATACCTTGGATAATCTTCACCAACCAACTGAAGGACAGTATTAATGGAGATTTACTAAAATGGCAACCTGAGTTATGGGATGGAGTGATAATTTCAGAAAATGTTGAGTTGTTTCCCATGTAAGGAAGATATCACACATGTTCCCATTTCCATCTCTTGGCTCTAGAGGAAAAACTGACGTTGTTTCTTGTCAGTGATGCTAACTAATGATATAAGAATTTGTGTTATCCCATATACACCTGGGTGTCAAGGTTTTATAGTGATGCTTCTGCTTATATTGTGCAGCTGGTGTTAGAAATGGCACTGATGTTGTCACTTCAATAAACAATGAAGTCCTACAATGGAGATCCATACTAGAGGTGCAGACAGAGCTCTATGGGCATCCCCTTTGCTTAATGTATCAGCTGATGGTGGTACTCATTAGATACCCACTTGAAGGACAGCTGTGTGACTCCTTTGTATAATTTGTTGGTACACTTCATATGGTGGGAATGGGGAGGTATGAATGAGGTCTACATGACCCCAATAATGTTCACATGAAAGAAAACAAACAGATTCTCAAGGCTCTCCTTCTGTTGTTTATGTGATTCCTCCAAGTATATTCCCCTTGTCACAGTGGCTATCTACCTCCTCACTTGTCACAATCCATGCACACTTCTCTAGCAACGTCTGCAGCACTGAACAAGCCTCGTGTAGGCTGCCACAATTCTCTGTCTGCTTTCTTCCCTTATAAGTCATTGTTCCACATCTCATGGAAGCCTTTGTTCCATGTCTCATGGAAATGATATTTGTTGATGTCTTAGTATACTCCATATAACCACTTTTTCCAAAAGATGGGAATAAGGAAAAATCTGGACTTTGAGAACACATATGTCAGACATAAATCTTAGAGAATGTTCTTATTTTTCCAGTGACCATCATTATTTGTTTTCTGGGGATTCCCCCCTCATTCTCATCATCACAGGTATCACTCATTAAAATCAAACACAAACTACTTACCCTCAAGTATTAGCATGGTTCCCTTTGACCGTGGGTCCTTGCACAAGAAGGGCAAATAGTGGTCTGACTAAAGGCACAGAGAACTCTCTGGTGACTTTCCAGCCAGATCTCTTGCTGTTCTTTCTCTCCCCAGAGTTATAAACCTCTGGCCAGCAGTCTTCTCGCATGAAGGGTAGTCTTTGCATGACTTTCTAAATCCTGAAGCTCTTTCAAGCCTGCCTTCCTATCACAGGGAAAACTTTTTCTTTCCTTGTGATTGGGTTCAATCTATCCTTTAAAAAAAAATAACTCTCCTAATATGCTCTAGCCTCAACACTCATCCTATAAGCTTCCACGGCATCCTCTCTTCAAGAAGAAAGCCAACGCTCCCAAACACCTTGACACATGCTCTTCCATTTTTCTGTAGCCACTCTGATTTCAGGACAATTTTTTCTGGTTCTTATCTATGCAAATGTTCCTTGCATAGTAGTCTTCAAAACTACAGACAACTGTACATGTGCAGGAGGAATGAATGTCTGCAATGGTAAGAGATGAGTTGCATAGGTAAGATTTTTTCTTTATATCTTCATAGCTCAACACATCTCACACACTTTTTTTTTCTATTCATGGTTGAAAACTTAACGGTTCCAAGTATGAGTATTAGAGAATGTTAAAATAGAATGGTTCTGTCTGAATTGTGACTGAAGGCTCAAAATAATAAATGCCAAGTGTTCTACTTCTGCTCCTTCAGTGAAGAGTTCCTTTAAAAATTCTCATGACCATGAGTCCCTAACTATGGTATATAGGGCAGGGTTTTATATCTTTCTGGTCATCTTCTAGTCATTTGCCAAGAATTTCAACAAGACCAATTACAAGGCTTCCATGCTCACCTAGGATTAAAATGGCTCATTAAAATAATTGTGTTTTTTTTTCTCTCAAATCATCCTTGAATAGCTTCTCAGAGATGAGAACAAAAGCTCCACTATTCCTAGTACGTCAGATTATCCTGGTGAAATTCCCCATAGTTCACCTGGCTTTTTTTCAGACAGCAGGGTGTTGTCCCACTGTGTTAGTACCTGAAACAGCCTGGTTTGGGTAATTCATGTGTGCTCCAGTGTAATCTCACTCAGAGGTAGAACTTCCATCTGCATCTAGCCACAGTGGGAGAAAATGAAGAAAGAAGTAGTTTCTTTCTTCTTTTTTTCTGAATCGTCTCCAGAAAAAGGTCCTGCTATCTAACTATAGCTTCTGGGCCCCCTGAGCTCACAACATGAAGAGGAACTGAGAGCGTAGAAGTCTCTGCTCACTTTGCTCACTTTTCCACAGATTGGAAAGTGGTTGGAATGAACTTCTTTAGTTGTGATTCTTCACAGGTTCTAAGGAAGCAGATGGTCTCCCAGTCCCATGTCCATTTAAATATATATGTATAGATGGACAGGCAGACAGAGATACAGACAGAGACAATATCACGATCTCCCATTCCCTTTGTCACCACTCTTTATTTCAAGAGGGCTGGCTTCTTAATCAGATGAAGATGTCTAAGTGTCCCCCAGTGTCTACAGATGTGTGGAGAAAGCATAAGAGGCAACTCAGGGTAGTGAAGCCACCAGAAAGGCAGAGGTCAAGGAGGCTCTGAGTGGCCATCATAGCTGCTGCAGGAGATGCCACGCGATCCAAAGGGAGATGAGGTGAAGTACCTGGCTCTTTGCTTCTTTGTTACCTGCCTTCTCAGCCACAGAAAACAAATGGCTGACCTTCCCTTTGCTGTCACCAACAGGGACCTCATCTTCAGTTCACTGACTTGTCACTCCTTCTTCCTACAGTCACTGGAGACTCTTCAACATTTGCAAATGGAGGTTTCCTTTTCTTGATAGAGAAGGACAGAATCAGTGATGGACCAATGTCATGTGTCTCCTATTTGGTCCACAGGGTAAATCCAACTTAGAATCTTTTAGTCAAAGCCCAATTACTTCCTATCTTAGTCTGAGAACCACCCCTCCCAAAGCAGTCTCTGAGACAAAAGAATAGGCATTGGATTTGGAAATGTGATCTCCAGAAACATGAGTGAGAGACAAAGCAAGTGTGGGTGCTGTATCATATCATCATCAACAGTGACAAACTTTAAATGATCCAAATGTTTTCCTTCAAAAACTCAGAAATGGGCCCTATGGGCCGAAATCAAGATTTTAGCATGCATGATTTCTTCAAGGGCCTCTAAGATGTGAATCCTTTCACTTGCTTTCTCCAATTCTTCAAGCCAGTATGCCTTAGCTCATGATCCCTTTCTCACATGACTCAACATCTTGCTTCTAGCCCCACATCTTGTGTTGTTTCTAACCATTTTGCCTTCTTGATGTAAGTACTCTTGTAAGTATATTGACCCCATGGAAATAACCTAAATAATCTATGCACCCCAAAGTTCATAAATTAAACATAATTGAAAAATTCCTTTTGTTAACATCACAAACTTACATATGCCAGGGATTGGGACACAGTCATCCTTGCAATGTCATTATTCAGCTTATCACCAAGGCACTGGATACTGATTTGGGAAATTTGCTCCTTCAGAATTAGTCTTGTAAATGCATCTCATAATTATATAGGTATAGGAACAAAGGGAGACAAAGTTATCTGGCAGCACCATCCCTATTAGTCAAAGTGACTCCCAGGGTTTTAACTCTTCCTCAAGTCCAAGAATCATTTCAACATACTATGTAGAATTCCATGATTCAGATTCAGAAAAGCCCTGAAACAGAAAAAAAAAATCTTCCTTTACCTCCCCAAATTCACTGAAGCTACATGTTCTAATTGTTGCAATGGTGGCTGGAGGAAGAGGTGAAGCTGAGACATTTTGAAATTGATAAAAGGTTCTCAACTCACCACCCCACTCTAATTTAAGCTACTGAAAACCTTAGCAATTTATCTCTAGTAAGCATAATGTAAGGAACACACACGGTTTCGCAAAGTTGGGACAAAAGCAAAAGAAAGACTGATTATTTTCCCTGGAGCTAGAAGTGATTGCTACCGAGATAACTGTTCTGTGAAAGCCCTGCAGAAACAGGCACCAGGGAGACAGCCTTTGAGCCCTGATATGACAAATATTTCCAGAATACTACAGAGAGTGGCAGAGCCAGTAGATGCTGGAGATAAGTCAGCTACCCAGGTCAGTGATGTGATCAAGGACACCTACCTTTCAATCAGCAACATCTAGACTTGCTGAAAACTTTGGGGCTGAGCAATTCACTTCTCAACTATTTATCAAAAGGGGGAGGAAAATTATCTGTGCCTCGCCACAAGAAGTAAGAGCAAAGAGCAATGCCACCTCACTGAAAATACGTAAGATGGAAACAGAAACAATGCATAGTCTTGGAGACAAAAACACAGACTTTCTGATATTTAACTGGTGAGGAAGCACGGATTGATGAAACCTTTTTGAAAGGCTGTTCAGCCTTGTCAATCAGTATCTGAAGGTTACCCACTCTTTGGCTTAGAATTCTAGTTCCAGGAGAAAAAAATCTTACAGAAATATGTAAACAAATAAGCAAAAGAGTATATCAAGGCATGCTTATTACAATACTTCTCCAGTAATAAAAAGTTAAAAACAATATTAAAATCATACTTAAGGAGAAAAGAATGATTTGGATGTCATGGAAAGAGTTCACATATAGGTAAAGAGAAATGAGCAAGTTGCAAGCAGTTGGTATATGATGAACTCTACCTTTCATTTTGTTTTATTTTATTTTTGAGATTATAATTACATCCTTTCTCCCTAACCTTTCCTCTCTCTAAAGCCTCCCATATACCCCTCTTTACTCTTTTCAGATTCATGGCCTCTCTCTTCATCCATTGTTATTTCATGCATATATGTAAATATAATGTGTATTCCTAAATACCACCTGCTCAGTGTGTACAATGTTGCTTGGTGTGATGTATCCTGGGGTGACCATTCAGTGTTGGAAAATCATTTGGTGTAGCCTCCTCCCTGGGAAAGACTATTTCTCCTGCTCTCCACATTCCTTATTTGCCTATAGTTCTTTGTGTAGATCCGAGGCCCTGTGGGCTTTCCCTGTCTACTTTGACATGTCTGTTGGTGTTATCCTTGTTCAGCTAAACAAAACCAAGACTTACATGTGAGAGCCCACCTGTGATGTGGCTGCACATCCTGCTGTTGTATTCAGCCAGGAACAAGTTCACAAAAGAGAAACGTGAAGCCCAGCACTGCTTCCTTTGTGTTACTTCCTGCTTTGCTTATCATGCTAACAAGGAAAATGATGATTGAAATTGTACGATTGGGGCTGGAGAAATGGCTTAGAGGTTAAGAGCACTGACTGCTCTTCCAGAGGTCCTGAGTTCAATTCCCAGCAACCACATGGTGGCTCACAACCATCTGTAATAAGGTCTGGTGCCCTCTTCTGGTCATACAAGCTGTATACATAATAAATAAATAAATCTTTAAAAAAAAATAAAATAAAAAAATAAAATGTACAATTGTGTTAGTGAAAGTAATGAGAGTGACTGAAAAGAAAAGAAATTCACTCTCTTGAACAAAAACTGGATATAATCAAATGTTAGTGAGGCCAAGTAAGATAGGATTTGATTGCTGTTCGTGAACTTGTAAGGATCAGATCCAGACTGGCAAACACATGGGTGGGAAGGCAGTTGAAAAGGCTGTGTTAGAAGTAGTGGACAGAGATGAGCCAGAGCTCTAGGAACAAGAGTTCACAATCCTTGGTGCATATACCAGTTATCAGGAGAAAGGCTGCTGTGGTACCATTTTATCTCAAAAATAGGTGTCTATCATTTTATTGGGTCCAAATGAGAAAGTCACAACCTTTTTTTGGTAGCAGGTCTGATATATTCTTGGGTCTTATTTCCCTGATATGATTTTAACATGGCCATGTACTCTTATGGTTTCAATTTGCCCTGGCAAACTTAGGATAGGATGGCTTCCCTTCTATTCTCAGAATAAAATATTTATCCATCTGTGCTGGATGGGTGGTGCCTAAGAGATGTTGATGTTTCTGGATCCACCCAGGGGCTGCAGTCATCCTTCTCCCTCAAAACGCAGTCAAAGCTGCTTTAATATGGTGCCTCCTAGGACAATGCACAGCCCCACTAGCCACTGTTTCTACAACACTGAGTAACTTAAAGAAGGACACAGCCTGATCTCAACAGGCAGTATGGCTAATCTTAACTATCAACTTGATGGGCATTTACGATCACCTTGGAAACATTATCTGGGCATATTTGTGATTGATTATCTAAAATTGGGTGAATTGAAAGGAAAGACCTACCCTAAAGACCTACACGGTGGACTTTACCGCGTCATGGGCTGCAGCCCTGGGCTGAAGGAAAGGAGAGAACGAGTGGAGCGCAAGCCTTCATCACTCTGTACCTGACTGTGGACACAGCGTGGCTCTCCGCCATCTTCCTGGCCGTGACAGGCTGCGTTCTTTAGAAAAGGAAGCCAAAGTAAATCCTTCCTTCCTTTTTAAAGCTTCTTTTGCCAGGTGTCCTGTCACGGCAACTAGATGTGTAAGCAATACAAAGACCACAGAATGCAGAAGATCCAACAGTGAGAAAGACGTTTCCGTGTGCTGGGAAGAGAGAGGGTAAGGAGCGGTGAAAGCCAAACACCCGTGTGGATGCAAGAGCATGACTGGGAAACAAGCTGTTTCTTCCTGTAAAACCCAGAGTAACCCAGTCACGGGAGACCCCAGCTCTCTCAACAAGCTGGGCAAGCGGAGTGTCTGAAAGCCTGGAGGAAGTTACACTCCTAGATCCTCTTCTTCATCTAACACATCCAGACAACTCCCCTTCTCCCACCCCAGCCTGAGGCCAGAGATTCATTTATGAAGAAATCATTCAAAAGGACCCTGACCCTCCTCAACTACAGTTGTGGAGAAGATGCTGTAAGACATTCCTTGCATATTATTCACCAACTTATCAAATAGATTTCTAAGCCAGCCCCAGCTGTATAACATTCTGGGGAGAACTGGAAAAATGGGCACACCAGCCTGAGGCTTTTCAGGAAGGGACTGTGTAGGTTTGCCTGTGGGAATACATGGAAGAGATTAGCTTGATCAGTCAGAAGACTGCCTCAGTCTCCAAAGCACAATTCCCTGTGTGCGGGATCCTGAGTTGTGTAAAAGTGGGGAAGTGAGCTGAGCATTAACGTGCATCCATTCATCCATCCCTCTCTGTCTTAATTGTTGATATGCTGTGTCTCAGTAGGAGATTTGACTTCCTGCCACCTTGACTTCCCCACAATGATGGACTGTAACCTGGACCTGTGATCTAAACAAACCCTTCATCACTGAAGTTGCCTTTGTCAGGATATTTCATCACAGTAAGAGGAAATGAAACTAAAATAGAGAGCTTTAGTTTTAGTGAAACTAGGCCCAACTAAGGTGAACGCATAGTTCAAGATCAGAGACCAAGGTTCACAATCAAATAGAAGATCAGCCTCTGAAAATCATAACAGACTTATGAAGAGTGGAGAAGTGAAAGCCTCTTTCCTGTCATAAATCATGTTGAATTATTTGACCTTTGAATCTGTGTACACATACTCTTGTGATCATAATGTGTATATTACTAAATACAGGATATTCTGAGAACAGACATTCTACTACACAGAATACTCCCTATGGGCATGTAAGATTTTTTTTTAATATTTACTGTTTTTATTATGTTTGGATTTTTGAAATATTTAAATATCTTTTGAATTTTTGAAATAAGATGTGAATATATAAAGGAAGATGGAAAAGAATAATAAAATAATAGTTAGGCCTACTTAAATGCACAGAATAAGAAGGTTCAAGGACAGTCTAGCTCCCTAATATCTTTTAGTTTATGAAAGGCAGAGTTACACCCTGAAGGATCAAGTGACCACAACAGTGAAGCTGTGGCAGTGGGGGACCTACACCACAAACCTTCAGAGTTCCCAGAACCAAATGCTAGTGTTCTTGTACTCATTAAACTCATAGTGATAAGGACTTAGACAAAGAATCCCAAAGAACCACAGAAGAAATGATCTACATTTGGTGGAGAAGGTAGGCAACTGAGAGCTATAGCCTAAGAGAGAACACATAATGTTCAGCTAGTTTGAAAGCATCTGCAAGGACAGGATCTTAGCTGTGTCCTTTCCTATGGCCTTTGGCTAAAACTGACTCATGGATGCCATGACATCTATTCTGGGGACAAGTAGGTCTCAGGACCAATGTGATAAATGGGATGGAATATAATTTTCCAAGTTGACTTTTCCTCTATTTAAACCTCTTTATGATAGTGACTCATGTCATCACTCATTTTAAGAATTATGAGTGGAGCTACACCAAGTGAGTATGGAAACTAGGTTAAGGGGAATGCAAGAAGCAAGAGATGAAAAGGACAGCTAGATGGACAGAGGCCACATGAAATGTTGGTCTTGTGATGTGGTAAAAATACTGGAGCACTATGTAGATTTCTTACCAGTCAAGTGTTAGTGTAAAATCACAGCATTTTGATGTCATTGATGATGTGATAGAATAAATAGGCATTTGAGGTCTTAACAACTTACATGCTTGAATTTCTGTCCTGCTACATACTGCTATGATTAAATTCTTCGTTCAAAATGGTAAAATTAATATTTGCAATATAATAAATAATGGGGAGGAAGAGTATAGCTTTTGCTATTTGAAGTCTGGTCCACGTGTATAAGAGGCCATACTACCCTCAATGCTTCTGATCATGCAAGACATCTGACCAACAGGAAAATCTGGTTAATTATAAATCAGATAACTTCATAGTTTAAGCTGTCTCATCTCTAGTGTATCTGTGGAATATGCTGTCAGGTGAAGCATGCTTTTCTAAGTCTTCATGAATGCTATCTTCCTTACCTCTATGCTTTCCAAGGCAAAGGTAGACATTAAACACAATGTGAACCACAGTAGACAGCAGCCATCCTAGCAGCAGACCCTCTCTCACCCTCTTATTCACAAGATGCTGGCTGTAA
This sequence comes from Peromyscus aztecus, assembly GCA_902168405.1. Classification (NCBI taxonomy): domain Eukaryota; kingdom Metazoa; phylum Chordata; class Mammalia; order Rodentia; family Cricetidae; genus Peromyscus; species Peromyscus aztecus. The sequence continues at coordinate 49,840 of CABHPQ010093277.1, forward strand.
GGTAAGACACTCTTTGAAGGAAGAATAGCAAAGCCTTGGAACTGCCATCCATATCTTTATAATCATGGGGAAAATGTCACTTCCCAGGAAGAAGCAGAAGGAATCCAAGAGAGAAGAGAGTGAATAAGCTTGGCTCTTTTAAAAAAGATCAGGACCTTCTCTGGGGGCATTTGCACTTAGTTCCAAGTACCAGAAAGCAATATTGAGTAATAAATTTTTATTAGTTGTATAATTTCCCCTTGCAATGTATTCCACCCCCTAGAGCAGCATCTCATCATTTGAAAAACACGTTTTTAATGCATTGGCTACCCCAGGAAATGAAAAACAATATATTTTATCTGTAAGATGGCTGAAGACAGCAAATTTAAATTCCAGACTTCTGCCTGCAATAGTCAGCAAGCAACTCTGACAATAGAGCTAGTTTAGTAGGAAACAAAAACAGAGATATAGAGTAAATCAATGTACATCCATGTGGTGGTATTGTGTTCCCCAAAATATTGTGTATGCTAATAAACTTATCTGGGGTCAGAGAACAGGACAGCCACAATGTTAAACATGAGGATAGGCAGTGGTAGCATACGCCTTTAATCCTAGCATTCCAGAGGCAGAAATCCCTCTGGATCTCTGTGAGTTCAAGGCCACATTGGAAACGGCCAGGCGTGGTGACACACGCCTTTAATCTCAAGAAGTGAACCCAGTAAACCAGCTTTTAATCCCAGGGAGTAGAAAGCAGAAAGGTATATAAGGCGTGAGGACCAGAAACTAGAGGCATTTGCCCTGGAGAGGCATTTGCCCTGGAGAGGCATTTGCCCTGGAGAAGCATTGGCCTGGTTAAGCATTCAGGCTTCTAGCAGCAGTTCAGCTGAGACCCATTCTGGATGAAGACTCAGAGACCTCCAGTCTGAGGAAACAAGACCAGCTGAGAAGTTTGCCAGGCGAGGTTAGCTGTGGCTCGTTCTGTCTTTCTGATCTTCCGGCTTCACCCCAATAACTGGCCTCAGGTTTGATTTTATTAATAAGAACTTTTAAGATTCATGCTACACATCCATGTCCTTAGTATACTTGTGGCTTATTGTGATGACCCACAATTAGTCAATATGCACAAACTAATTGCATCAAAGATTAGAAACTATCCAGGACTACCTCATGTTAGACTATTGCAGAGACTATGGAGTTGGCTCTGCAGTTAAGAGAACTTATTGCTCTTGCAGAGAACCTGGGTTCAGTAACCAGCACGCACTTGGTGACTCACAAACACCTGTACTTAGTTGCATGGGAACCAATGATCTCTTCTGACCTCCACAGGCACCTGCATGCATGTGGTGGACATTTACTCATGCAAGCACAAGCATTACATGCCCATAATAAATTGTAAATATCTTAAAGACTATTGCATGTATAGGTTTTCTATTCAAATCTACTGAGATGGAGAGAGTTCCTGTAAGAACTATTCGCTGAAGCTGCTTAAAAGTCAGGTCACTAAATGACTCAATATCTGAAGATTTAGCAAATTTAACAGAACCTGTTGATGACAGTATAAACTGTGCTGCTGTGTGGTAAATTCTAGATTCTATCCTGGCCCCATCGTATGGTTATTCAGAATACTGTGACATTAAAGTAACAGCAAAACCTCAGTGAGTTGCAATAGTAAACATTTATTTTGGCCACAAGTCAACTGTGCACCTGGGTAGCCTTTCTGCTCTAGCAAAGATTTAACTGAGCTTGGCTGGATTCCTATGTGGATCTGCATCAGCTGAAAGTTCAGAAGGAGGTTGACTGGCCTTCTTGGTCTCTGCACTCAGCTGCCATATTTTCTATTTCATGTGGCCTTTCATCCAGCAAGTGATGGGAGACTACCTCTTTTCAAGCACGTTAGGATTTAAGAAGATGAACAGGACCTCTTGGAATACAAGAGGGTCCTAATCTGGGGAGGCCTGGACTCCAAAGTGGGGTACTAATCTCCAGCTTTCATTAAAAGTGCTAAAATTTCACACTGCATAGAACATGTTTACAAGGAACGAAGACAAATCCCCACCATTTGGGGCAATCAGTTGGTCATGCCAGTCTCTTAGAATCACAAAATAAGCTCTATGAGTAAATCAAAAAAACTGTTAAAGGCAATGTGGTATCCTCAAAAGAAAAATATTGCTAGAGAGATGCAAAAAGCTGGCTGATGTGTATTTACTGATAATATCAACTCTTTAGTTTTGACAGTTCACCACAGCTATTCAAAGAAAAGTTGAGTGAAAGGGGATATGTCTGTTCTGTCTGTGTAACTTTCATATAAAGCTGAAATAATTTCTAAGTTGCACATTTATATTTTGGAACACGTGATAAAAGAAGAACATGGGATATCGTCCAGTTTGGTGGCAGTACCCTTGCCTAGGCCTGTTACTGAATCCTCCATCCTAAATGGAGACATTCCTCTGGGCTGGGAAACCTGGGAAGCATGGGGAACCTTGACAACTGAGCTTGGCCAGAGCCATGTCTCTGCAGACTTCCAAGGCCACAGCCCACACCAAACTGTGGGCTTCGGTAGGGAGATATCAAGATAGGCAGGGCAAGGACTGTGCCAGTATCCTTTCTCGTATGACAGAGGGGGCGTTGACCCAGTTGTCTGGCTATGGTGCTTACAGCAAATGTCACAGGGCCACTAGGCTGCAAGGCTGGGGACTTTTTTCCTTCTCATTTAAGGGAGTAAAATCTAGATCTCACCACCTCCTTCTAACTGTGTAAGAGTGATAGTGTGTGATCTTTTTCAGTGTGTGGTACCTCCGAGTCCAATGTTGAGCTAAATCCGAAAGATACACAGGTGACTCCAGTATAAGGCAGTCAGCTCATCTGGTAGACATGGGCTTCTTGACTCTAGTCCTCTTCCTTCAGGAAATGCCAAACCCCTTCTAATGTGGTTATCAAAGGGATTTCCTTCCACCTTCCCTACTATGTGACCCATGGGCTGAAATAGGACAGAAAACTCAAATCTAGGTGCTCTGATCTGTCTATCCCTCATCACTGTGATTGGTCAACCAAAACTGATTGACCTTCATCTGAGCTAATCAGATTTTTTCCATCAGACTTCATTTAAGACCACTAGGAAAAGAAAGGTTTTCCTTTCAAATTCTAGTAACTACTATAAAATTGACTGATGCTAAAGATCGCCCATAAGAAGAAACAAAATACAGAGAAAAATATCCTCATCATAAAGTAATTTACACCCCAGATCCAGTCAAACGAGGCCATAGACATTGCTGGAACATTAATATTTCTAGCCTAGATTATAGTTGGCTTTCTCTTGCTTATATCCTAAATAACCGAACATAATGTAGAAATCAACACCTAAAAGTAGTGTATTGGGATGAATATATTCTAGAATGTGGACAGGACTGAGAACTGATAGGGTGGTAGACAGTCTTACTATGTTTTCTTAAGTGGGAAGTCAGTGGGGTTTGTTTAGTAGAATGTGTGGGTAGCTTTTTCCTTGTGTTCTGAAGTTTAAACTTTATGTCTGGGGAGCCCAGGTGACAAAGTCTGACTGAGTTGATCATGTTTTCCAGCCTTAATTAAGCATCTCAGAAGCTTTAGTTCAACCTGTCTTGCTATGTCAGGGCACACACTACCTAACCAAAGAGACTATGAAACCACAAGCATCATCCTTGGTCTTGAAATAGGTAATAGAATGATGTGGGGAAAACTGATTTCCTAGGACCTCATCCCAGACTTCCAGCCATCTATTCCCCACCTGAGAAGCAAATGTTTCCTGTTTCAAAGAGACGTGGATAAGGATACAGTCCCTCCTCATTACCCTAGCTCAGTGTCCCAAGAACAGGAAACAAAAGGAAGATTACACTATCCTGTGACCTCTCTGGTCTACAAGACCAGCTCACCACATTTCCAGAATCAAATAGATTGCTCCCTTAAGATTTAAAGAAGTGTTAATTCCAGAAATGCCTTAAAGTCTTATCCAATTGTGCCCCAAATCCACAGGGCCCACAGCAGTCACTAGAAATTTCATTTTAGCCTCATTTACTTATATATCTAATCCACAGTTGACCAAAATTCAATAAAGGAAGAGGGTCACCCCAAACCCTAGAACCAAGAAGCTGATATTTTTATTTTGGAGACCTTAACAAGCCATGAGGGACTTGTCATCAGTTTCCAGCAGGTTTGAGGCAGATAACTCTCATGTGGTGTTTTGTAAAGGTAACTCTGGCAGCACGATCCATCAGCAGGCCAAGACTAGAAATGAATCCCGTGATTAGTAAGCCACAGCAATAGGGACAGTATGAAGGCCTGAGCTCTCAGAGTCACATGAGGACAGAGAAGCACTGGGGCAGGGGGAGGTGAGAGAGCTTATGCAGAAGGTGGAAGCACTAACCTGATAGGACCTGCTGCAGAAGCAGCACATCCTGCAAGAGGTAAACATCAAGCTTTATGGGCTGTGAATGAATACAGTCTCTTGTTTCCATTTTGTTGTTGGAAAGCAAGAAGCAAACAGCTGGAAGTTCTGTCAGGAACAGAAGGAAGGATTCTAAAATCCTTGTTTATTTTTCTCTTAAAGAGGATTTGTCCTGAAAACCGCCAAGCTGTATAGACGCTCTGAAGGGACTTTAGCCAGAACTACACGCATCTAAAAATGCTTTGGTTAGCAGCCACATAGGAACCTAAAGCACAGTGAGCACCTCAAGGTCCACTTCACATGGTTTTCAGTTAGAAAAAGAGGAAAATGACTTTCTTTCTGAGTTCTCAATTACCGGTATAAGAGTATGGTGCAAAAGGATTCTGAAGAACTCCACAGACTCTAGGAACACACAGACCAGAAAAACTTAAACCAAAACATATTTTGTGTTTATGAAAACAAGAAGAGATGCCCAAGGGACTTTGCCCTTAGCTCTGTTCTATCAACATCCCTTCCCTCACGGAGATTCTATTACATACCAATTCCTCTAAGTACAGAACCTTTCTTTCTTTGTCAAAGTTTCATGTAGTCACTAAATAGTGTTAAGTAAATGTCCTTTATGTCCCAGGAAAATGTAGATTGAGCTGTAATCCATTTAGCTTGTCAAATATACGACCAGAATGAGTGTAACATTTTAGGTTGTGTGCTTCCCTTAGTTCCTGGAACATTAACAAGCACTCATGTGTGGTAGCTATACTCAATTATATGTACTATTGAAAACTGCTGGGTTTTAGCTGCTAGAAAGCTGCAAATGTGATCGTTTTCTTGCTAGCAATCTGCTCAGCTGCCATGATCTTGTGCAAGTGTTGTGCATGCAGTCATAGACATAGTGAGTTCATGCATGCACCAGCACTGACATGCTTTTCTAACGCTTTTGCTTTTCTGCAGTCATCTGATACCTCAGGGTCTTACAATCTTTCCCCCTCTTCCATGATGATCACTGAACTTTTAACATGGAGAGGGGAGGTTTCATGAAGTCCCACTCACTAGATGAGGAGCTATTAGTAATTGATGGCTACTGGGGAAGGGAGAATCAGTTTTCTTCAGTGGTGCAGTGGCTAACAGGCTACCCATGCTTCAGTAGATGGCCCTACACCCATGCACAGACAGAAAGCACTGAGTAAACTTAGTGACAGGTTTTTGCTGTTAGTGTTTTCTTTTCTTTTGCTTTGTTTTGTTTTTAGAGCACATAATAGTTGGGGAAAGTGGTAGGAGATAGGGAGGAATTAGGGGAGAGAGAATGGAGGTAGATTTAATCCAAACATGTTATATGCATGCATGAGTTTCCCAAACAATTAAAACAAATTAAGGGGGAAGATGGAGAGATGACTCAGTGGATAAGAGTACTTGATGCTTTTCCGAGTATCCAGAGTTCAGATCCCATCACTCAAGTCAGAAGGCTCACAACTGCCTATGACTCCAATTCCAGGGAATCTGATGCCCTCCTCTACCCTCCATGGGCACCAATACACACAGAGAAAACACGGACACACATACACATAAATAAAACTGAAAATAATCATTTTTATAAAAAAGAATGTGGGAATTTAGAAGCTTAAATTTAAAAACAAAAACTACTTTAATGGTAATTAAAGCAGCACCCAAGCATTCCCTGGTTAGGTCCAACATTGCTATTGAGTAATGTGCTTATGCTTCTAACCCTTTGCAAAGAGAGAAACTTATTTCTCATCATCAGTGGGAAGTTGTGAAGTTCTTTCCCAGAACTGGCTTGAAGTTCTTTCTCCAACTTGGCCAGCTGTACTTGAATTCAAGGTTTCCACCCCAGAAAGAGAGTAGTTGTGTCCAAGTGGAATGAGTCATGAATTCCAAGCACAAAACTTTTCATCTCCTCAAGAGGAGCAGCAGTGAGGAGTTCTGTTTTTATCACAAAATAGTGCTTGAACCAGACCCAAATTCGAGTTCTGTCCCATCTCATTTCCTCTTTTCCATTCCCTGCAACAGTGAGAGGGAGGGAGGAATTGACAAGACAGAGAGAGTGTTTGAACCCTGGCAAAAGGCCACTTGGCTTAGTAGATTTACCAAGTAATCTTGGCCAAGAGAAAATGGTCCTTGAGTAACAGTATGGAACAGCAAACCCCTCTGGGATGCTCATTAAATGCTCATTAGCTGTCTGTAGAGAGTCCTAAACCCCATCGAGTCATACTGTCCTATTTGTTGCTGCTAGCTCTATGGACTACTTCCCACCTCCGTCTCCTTTGGAGTCCATCTATAAAAGTATGCCGCTATTCTTGAGACTAGAAAGAGTTTATTATCTCTCCAATACTAACTATGTAATTACTGGGTTTTTTTATTGAGTAGTTTATTGATGATTGATGTTTTCAGGTAAGTTCAGACTTATTAATATGTAAATAACCCAGGGACTTTTTCATATAGCTGTTGAGGATGGGCCAGTTCCCTGTGGTCAATGTTTTTCAGCGTATTTCTTTATTTAATCATTATATCTGCCCTGAGAAATATAAAGTACATAGCATTCATTCCATTTGGTACAATTTTCTAATAGGCGTTCAGTGAAGCAAGCTACTCTACTATATACCTTCAGAAATACAAAGCTGAAGACACACAGTACCTGCTCTTAGCTTCTATCCAAGGAAGAGAAGAAAAGCAAAGGTACACGCAACCACAATACAAAGTATGTGAAGAAAAGATTTTGGTTGTTAGCCAAAATGGAAAATACTGAATGGGGGGAACTAGAGGAAGATAACTGAAAGCTCATTTTTGAAAGATCACCATTCTAGCAGATGGAGAGAAGAGATGAAATAACACAAAAACCATTAGGAGAAATACATCAGTAAAATTTTCCCAAGAAACAAAACCCAAGACCAGTGGAAGATGTAGTACCAATTATGGCTTGTGGTATCATGGCAGCTGATTCCCATGATATTCTGTGTGAAAAATGAAGAAACCGGGGTCCAAGTTTAGGAAAAGATCAACATCTAACCTCAAGTATCAATGTAATGAGAGAGAATTTACTGTTCTGCCCTTTTGTTCTATTCAGGCCTCTGTTTGGGAGAGATGATACCCACCTATATCAAGTAAGATCATTAGGACTTACCTAATCTAGTGATTCAAATGCTAACTTCTTCTGGAAGTAGTATCACAGGCACACTCAGAAATGTTAGCCAGTCTGCAACCCAGCTAAGTAGACAAAGGAAATTAACCATCCTCATGGAGGCTATTGGAATAATCTAGGTAACACAGCAAAGAGGCCTAGATTAGGTTTGTATAGGAAGAGTACAGGAAATGTATGAAGAGATTGTATCATGGAAAATGAATAAGACTTAAAGGCAAATAAATAGCTGATGGGAGACAGTGAAAAATGTGAAAGAGAAAGCAAGACCTGGCCTCTGGTGGGAAGGTAGAAAGCACTGCTATTCACTGTAGGGGGCATTGCAGAGGTGAAGGGTACTGGGTCAGCTTGAGATGAGACAGCATGGAAGATGGTTGGGGACCAAGGCGAACACTACAAAAGAACAAGAGAGACTCTGATAGAGCAGCACCATGGCAGGCAAGGCTTGGGAGCACGCCTCACTTCTCCAGGGTCTGGAATTCTTCTGTTGTCAGACAGAATTCTACATTTCTAGCTTTGGGGCTCCCAGCCTTTCATCAGTGGTTCCTCACTCAGCCTCTTGTGTCTTCAGCCATGGATTAAGAGTTAGAGGTACATCCATCAGCCTCCCTGATTTTGACTTCTCAACTTAGACCGTGCCATACCAGCAAAGGTTTCAGGTGGTCAGTTCTAGCATTTCTCAGCCTCTAATCAGTGCGAGCCCATTCCTGTAGTGCCCAAGCTACTACCCGTTCACCATGTCCAAGCGAGGGGCTGAGGATTAAAACAGAGACAAGACAGCGGGTCATTCGTCTCAGTAGAATGTCCTTTATTGAAGGAGGGAAGAAGCCTTAAATACAGGCTTACAGCACAGTGGAAGAACCTGGGAGGGCAAAAGTTTGCTACAGATGTTTTACATTCTAGCATTACACCAATATGCAGGGTACACAAACAAGGAACCTCCAGTAAGCTGTTGAGGAGGAATGAAACCGGCAGGGAATTAGCATAGGGAAGACATCTGATCTAGGTCAGCAAGCAAGGCAACAGCTACCCAAGGAAGGGGGGGCGGTATGGCCCAACACATTCCCTTAATAAATCCTTGCACACTGTGAGGGCTAACCCTAGTTGTCAGCTTGGCTGGGTGTGGAATAAAATGAGACAAGCTGCTGAGCACACCTGTGAGGGACTTTCTTGCTCAAGTTAATTGACATAGGAAGATATGGACTAAGAGTGGACAGCCCAGGTCAAAGGAGATCATCTTTCGGGTTTCGTCTGCTTGCCTTCATGTCTTGCTGGAATATCATTAACCCTGTTGCTGTTTGTTTCCACTACTGCTGATATTAGAAACCCAGTTTCTAATGTGGAGTGAAAACCAGTGACTCTCCAGGAATCCTCCAGGCATTCAGTACCATATGGTATTGAATGGGGATCCAGCCTTGTGGACTGAACAGCTACCAGATTAGCCTATCCAGTGTAAAGACAGACACTGTAGGACTACCCAGACGGTATCATCGAGTAAATCACTTTCCAATATTCAGGCTAATTCTATCAGTTCTGTTCCTTTACAGAACTCTAACATACTTAGAGAGAATGAGAGAGAAACACACACACACACACACACACACACACACACACACGCACGCGCACACAGAGAGAGAGAGAGAGAGAGAGAGAGAGAGAGAGAGAGAGAGAGAGAGAGAACTTATTCATCTAGAGATGGATAGGCTTTTAAGTAATAGAACATAATTGAAGCAATTCTCTTGGAAAAAAATTACCTGAGCAATGAAGAGGCCCAGACTGTAAAAGGTTAACAGTGTGGTATCTAACTGGTATCTGGGATATGGAAAAGATGCTAGACTCCAGACCCCAGAGCCATTTTCCATAATACAGAAGAACTTTGCCTGCTTCTAAGTTCCTTCTCTCTTTCTCAAAGTCTCCTTCATTTAGTGGAACTCCACAGCCTCCATAAAGATCTTGGGCAGACACTTAAGTGCAGAAAAAGAACATATCTAGCATTGTTTGATTAATGCCCAACCCTATGTTATTCCTGTTCATCAAAAATTACCTATGATTGTTGAATATTGATAATGGCAATGATCCTGTAATACTCCTTCAGACAAGGAAATCAAAGGACAAGAAAGCTAAAAAACAAAGAATAAACTAAAAAAGTAAATACTTTAAAAAATAAATATAAATGGCTTACAAATTAATATTATTTTCTTAATCACATATACAAGAGAATTCATAATACTAATTTGCATTATTTAGACAATATTAATCAGAAGTACAGTTTATCAAAGTATCTGTCTTTTCCAGGGTCTTTCATTTTTGTCTTCACAAATAACTATTTGATACAGAAAAAAAACACACTTAGATTGTCATTTATCTGATGCCTCTCAGTAAATGATGGATTCGGAATTGAAGCCCAGATCTAACGTTCTTGTGTTGTCTCTCCTTAAGCCGTCTGCCATTCTGCCCTTGAGAATAGTTTGCTAAAGAAAGTTCAAAACAAGCTAGAAGGAACGGCAGAGTTTATCTTCTTTTAAGGGTAATAAACAGTGATTTTCTTGTGGCTGTACAAGCCATTATAGCAGACAGTTGTCTTACTCAGAGCCACAAAGAAAACCTACCAACACAAATTACAGCTCCCAATCGCAGCTGAACTATTTGCAAAGAACAAGAAGTTCTTATTGCCCTGGAAATAAAGACTAAGGGAGAGGATGGAGTGAGAAGGGAGTGACTGCTATTAACCTCACTTGTTTTAAATAAGCACTTCGAAGAACAAAAGCAATCAGGAAGTTAAAATAAGCCAAATTCTAATGGATTTGTATGGTTTATGCTTTGTGTGCCTGTGTTCATGTAGGAACTCACACAGCATGGGGCGGGGGCGGGGGAGGCCACTCTGGAAAGCCAATGGATAAAATCCACAGACAGCAGAGGTCTTCCTTGTTCGCTTCAGAACAAGAACCTCTGTGATATAGAAGGTTGCATGTTGGCTTTTCCTTTAGGTTAAATGCTGCTATGAGGACCAGCCTTCAGCAGTTCAGGGATTGAAGGGTAGCCATGGAGTCAGCAGACTAATCACTCAACTTGACTTTTATATCTGAGGAAGTAAAACTTAATTCTCTGGGACTGGCAAGAAGGGCAAAACTTAACTCTCTGAGGCCAGTGAAAAGGGAAACACACACACACACACACACACACACACACACACACACACACACACACCCTTCAGTATTTCTCTATCATCTCTCTATCTTTATTTTTTCCTTTACAGCTTATACATCCCAGCAAAATCTTTCAAGCAATATAAAATTTACAATGTGGTTACATTCTATTTTTCACATGAATGATTATAATGCATACAGGTAAAAAGCAAAATGTTTCTCATTTCCTTCACATGATTAAACATTTTATATATTATAGGTGAAAAACAAATTATTCCCAAGAACCCACATATATTCATGTCCAAGCAACTTGCTATAATTTGACAGAGTATGAGCAAGCAAGGTATTTTTCTCAGCCAGTTCTTTTACTGGCAGGCTGCATTTTGCAGTTATAAAGACAGAATCAATCATTTTATTATTTATCTGAAAAGGTAATCTTATTTAAAAAAATCTTAAAAGAATCACAGATCTAAACTTTTACATATGATAAAACAGTCAGTTCTACTTTAAATCCTCAGGGTGCATACCCATTCAACAATAGGGGTTTTGTTGTTAGTGTTTGTTTGTTTGTTTGTTTTTTATAATCAGGAAGTTGAGGCCAGAAATGGGTACAAGGAATTAATCATCACCTTTGATCACCAACGCATCCTAACAAGAAAGCTAAATCAACCAACGATAGTCAGGCTGTCATTGTCTTTGTTCCCTGACCTCAATGAGTCCCTCACTCAACTATTAAAAGTGTGCCTTTCTAAACTTTAAATTGTCACCCAAAATTTTCTACCTCAAAGCCATTAACAAAAACATCTTAACCTAACTTTAAGTCATTATTTAAAGCTTTGTTTTAGCTATGATACACACTGAAACCTCTAAATACATCTCCCAACATTAACATTAAAAGAATTTGATCTAGCTGAGCTTCTGGAACTCAATTGTTTTTCCTTAATCATTAACCTAAACCATAGCCTGTATGACTCCTCAAGAGAAACTCCTAAGTCTTAGCTGTGTGACATACCCTTGGTCCTATTTTCTACCCTCTGCAGCCCTTGCTTTATCAGGGATGGGAGAAACACTGTATCCTACCTTTACCTATATTAATTTCCCCATTAAATTAACCTCTATCTTAATCCCTTACTATATTTGTTAAAAACTCTTAATCATAAAAATTCTATTTAAACTAACACCATTGTTATATAAAATCATTACTTCAGTTAAACAGTACAGCTTAAGAGGAAATCACCTTCATAATAATCCACAGATAAAAATGCCCAATAGAATGGGATATTTCCATGAGATAATCACTCTACATTAAAGGCAGTGGGGATCCCCCCACACCCATTCACACCATGCCAGATACCAGAGAAAAATGGCAGCGGCAAACATGCAAAAGCACAGCAGTAGCAAGAGACATTCTGAAGCCAAAGTCCTCAGGACCTTTCCTATCTGGCACTCACCCATCAGTGCCTTGCTTCCTGGTGGGCCAAACTCCTGAAGCTCAGTTGCCACATGCTGCTCCTCTGACATGGCCACTGGCAGCTGAAGCCCTGGAGTACATCATTTAATGAAGATGATTATTTGCTAAAGCCAGCTTAATCGAGGAGCAAAATGGTGGTATTTTTAATTTTGTTTTACATTTTTATTTACGTATGGGGGAATGTGAATGCACGTGCCACAGCATCCATATATCAGAGGACAGTCTTTAGGAGCTGATTCTCTCTCTCCACCATATGGGTTCTGGAAATCAAATGCAGGTAGTCAGTCTCAGTGACAACTGCTTTTACCAAGTAAGCCATCTTGTCACCTAAAAATGTCAGTATTTTTAAATAGACACTTTAATCTCTTTAACATTAACATCTCATTTACCATGTTGATTCATAACAATGAATTATAAATTTGATTCTTTTGTGATCCATCTCAAATAAATAATCAAGCTTGATGAGAATGCTCAAAAGAAAGAGACCCCTAGGCTGAGCTAAGCATTCATGATACTTGGGAAGGGATTAGAAGAAAGAGGAATGACCAAAAAAAAAGAAAACAATAATTTTTTATAGATAAAAATAAAGCAAATACATGAAGAAAGGACAGAGGAAGAGGCCAAGTGATGAAAGGAATGACAGCGGCATGACCACAGGAGACAAAACATAGTTTTCTTGTACTAAAGCTTTGTGTGTGTGTGTGTGTGTGCGCGCATGTGTGTGTGCATGTCTTGGGGTTAGGTATGCATGGGTGCCTGTGTGCATGCATGTAGAGGCCTGACAACTCAAAGTCAGGTTCTTAAGGTATTGAGATGGAATCACTAGCTAGCTTGAAACTAAGTGCACTGCCCTGGCTGACCAGGGCCTGTCTCTACTCCTCCTCAGCACTAAGATTACAAATGAGCATGGGGTGCATTAGGTGGGTTCTAGTGATCAATGCTACTTGTAAGGCAAGCAGTTTACCAACTGAGACTGAGATTTTTATTTTAGATTTATTTATTTATTATGTATATGGTGTTCTCCTGCATGTATGCCTGCAAGCCAGAAGAGGGCACCGGATCTCATTACAGATGGTTGTGAGCCACCATGTGGTTGCTGGGAATTGAACTCAGGACCTCTGGAAGAGCAGACAGTGCTCTTAACCTCTGAGCCACCTCTCCAGCCCCCAAGACTGGGACATTATTTTTAGTTCCCTGATTCCTTCCTTTTTCTCTGGCCCTGGTGACCCATAGGTTTCATATCTTCTGAATTAGAAAGCCTTGGTCTATTGTAATGTCAACTTTGACAGCTATAAGATGTATCCAATTAATTGTGTGTGAATTATGTGGATCCAGAGCTAAAGTGTAGCCAGAATTAAAAGATGAACATGAGACAAAAATACCTAGAGAGGGCAGAGAAAAGGAACCACTCACACACACAGAAAGGGCTCCAAACGCAACAGCTCTTGTTAGAACTTCATACTCGGGTGAGCAAACCAGATTTAACAGCTCAAGTAGTGCAAGAAAGGAGGAATGAGGAGCGTGTCTCAAAAATGTTACCCTAGATCCTTAAAACTGTAAGTTAAAGAGTTCTAATACACAATGAAATGAAAAGAATGCCCATGGCGGAAGTTATAACAAAGCAAAGTGAGAAAATGGCCATTAAACCGTCACACGTCTAGCTAAAGACCAAACCTAAAAGAAAAATTATTGGCAACAACGGAATTATCTGAGGTCTTCAGAATGTTTTATTAAGTGAGGTAAAGATTTTTAACAGAAAATTAAAGGAAAAAAGGACTGTATCCAAGATCATTAAAAATTTTAGAAATTATTTTCAATAACTCTTCCCATTTTTTTGTCTGTAAGTAGTGAGAAAGGGTCAACCTAAAGCAGCTGTCTGCAAACCCATTTATTCCCGACAGCGGTTCCTCGGACCAAGCAAAACTTGGTCTCACTGAATCTGTCCTACATTGTTCAGAAGAGGAAATGTTACAGCAGGCTTGAAGATGCCTGTCAGTCAATCCTTAATCATTTTTAATACCAACATAGACCCTATAAAGGGAAAATGACCAACTTTCAAAAAATGACTTTCTCCTGACTATTTCTATGATTTTTTAAATTACATTGTTTTCTGATTTTAAAAGCATAGATTGTGTTATTTATAGCCAAAACACAAACAGTTATGTAAAGTAAAAGGGCCACAGTCCAATGAAAACTCAGAGAAGCACCGTTCTGGCTCAGCAAACAAAGAAGTAACGGACTTGCCTGGTGAATCACCGCAGCTGACAGGCGTGTGGAAATCGCAATGTAAGATAATGTGAGAGTGGCTTGTATGCGTCATCTACAGTCAGAGCCTCGGCATCTGGCTTCTTTCTTTCTTTCTTTTTTTTAAGGGAAAACAAGAAGAGCTGGGAGGAAGTATTCCTTGCTTCTTCATGCCCCTTGAGATTTCAGCTTAGAGGCTGTAGAAGGAAGAGTTTTTACCCTATGAAAGTCATGGCATCACACCCCTTCTGAACTCTTCACATTTCTTTTCTGCTGAAGAATACATCAGTTCTTCCCTGATCTCAGAAGCTAAGCAGGGCCCGGTCTGGTTAGCACTTGGATGGGAGAACATCTTTTAAGGTTCTACCCCACACCTTCACACGACAATTAATGCTGTAGTGTGAAATACTGTGCCTGAGAATGTGTTGTCAGTGACTAGAGCATAAAGGTATTTTTGCTTAGCCTGCCACCCTAAAGCCAACACACCAAAACAAATCTAAAATAATATCGGCAGAAAATTTCCTACTTCCGACATGGAAACTGTCCCAAGCACAAACCTCACAGTGCGAGGCTTCTCTGGAATGCACTGTCCAGTCTGGACTGGATTAGGGCAGTCCTCAGGGCACAACTCCTCAGATCCCAGAGAGATGAAGACTTCCCCCATAAGTGGTCTGGGGTGTACTCTGTCCCTGAACGTGACTTCTGTGCATAAGGACAGACTATTGGAGAAGCAAAGACTATTCCTGAACAGTCACAATTAATACCACAAACATATGGAGTGCAGGGAGATGGGGGGGGGGCGCATTACAGGAGAAAGCATGACATCCTGCTCTTCCTGCAGGATAAGTATAATTCAGCTTCTTATCTACAGGAAGTAGCCAGGAGTGGAGCAGAGGGTAGAGAGGAGAGGAAACAGTGATGCGCAGAGGTCACCAGCCCGTGATCACACAGATTCACTCTCAGCTGTACTAGCCTCAGAATACTGAAAATACAAAAGGAAATTGTGTCCTGTGAAAAAATAACTTTGGGAACACAGGAAGTTTTCAATACAGAAAACCATAGGGGCACAAATTGTGTCCACCACCCCTATCCTGTCTATGTTTATGCCACTTCCAGCACCCCTTCCCACTACACACACACAAAAAAAATAAAAAAATAAAAAACACACCACACACCACACACACAAACACACACACATCAATTAATGATCAGTCCTACCCAAAAATGAGAAACTGAACCTAAAAATGAGAAATGGATATAAGGAGAAAAAAATGTCACAATATTAGAGAAAAACTACTTGGTTTCCTAGACAGAAAAAAACAAGTGGCTTCCTCACCCACGACCCCCTCAAAAAATTTTTTTCAGAAATGAATTTGTCAGGCTGCAGGGCAGTATGACTCGGGTTCTCATGCCTGCAAGACAAGCATTTCACCCACTGGGCTGTCTCCCCAGCACCAGACTACCTCTGTGGCTTTTTATATTCCATTTGTTGTCTTCTTTTCTCAAGAATAATTGTGCACATATTAAATTTCTTTTGTCTGCCCTTTGTTACCTTTTATGTTCTACATGACTATTTTTCCATTTTATTTCATTTAGTTTTCTCAATATTATTCATGGTGCCCTGTGGGTATTTTCTACTCTGCGTATTCCATTTTTCTTTTACATTACTTCTAGTTGGGAATGCTTTTCATCTGTCTCTTCTATTAACTTCCTGTGCTTTGCCCAATTGGAGAGTAAGGGCCTCCAGTGACTGAAAAAAGTGAATGAAAATCTTAGTGGAAGTGGTCTCCACCATTTAATGGTTGAGAGTAAAGCCAGTGTGGGGTCTCTGGGGAAAATAAGAGAGAAATAAATTTAAGTCTGTGATTCTGGTTCATGTACCCCTCCCTTTCTGAACCAAGACCTGGGTGTCCACTCCACAGACTCGCCACCCTGACCAACTACTTTGTGAGAGATGATGGTCAGCTTCTCAGGTGAGCTGTTGGTGGGATAATGAGAAGAGAAAAATTACTCCACTGGGTTCCTGAGGTCTGCTGTAGACACAGCCCCAGGTTTGTGCTTATCTCGTGGGAAAAATGAAGAAGAAAATCTGTGGCCCTCTTACAAGTCTATGTGGCAAGCAGAGAAAGGGACTATGCAACAGAACATAGGGCCCTTGGGATGGGAGTCAACCTGCTCAGGGATGCTGAGCATTCTGCCAGTCATATTAGGTACATTTCCTCCTTAGGGGAGAATAGAAAGAGGCAAGAAATTCTCTCAAGCCTATACCAATAAACAGGGAGTGCTGGAAGTCAGAGTGGAGGCACACATCTGGTCCTTGTTCTGTGGGCCAGCTCAAGAGTACAGGTAGGGCAAGAGAAGACTTATCTACTAGAGAGAGAAGTACATGAACAGGGGTCCAGCAGATCCTGCTGGTACCTCACCATACCCTGGCCACTCACCAGGGAGTTAACTGAGGACCTTTCCTGTCTGAATGCCTTTCTACCTCTCTACCTGTGTAGATACTCTCTGGCAGTAATAGGCTAATCACCCCAGGCACAGCCCTCAGTTCATAAGAGATACAAGACAGTGGATATATATATATATATCTGTACAAAGATCCTAAGATATATCCCACAGTTTTCCAGAAGGTTCCTAGGAAGACTGAATGCCAATTACTCACAACAGCAGTCCATTTATCACCAGACTTTGTGTAGGATGATCCCCTCCCTTCTTTATCTCACTTCTCTGCTGCCTCTTGGTGTTTCCTGAAATCTCATCCCAAAGAAACCATTTGCAGCCAAGCCCTTGACTCAACTGCAGCTTCAGAGGAGGCTACCCTAAGATATAACCTTGCAGGAGGAAGATACTGGTTCCATACTGTCTCAGCGGCTCCCCCTTATAAGTGCATTGGCCAGTAGGAGATCTAGTGGGTACTCAAACCAGCTACTGGGCTTACTCAATTTTCAGCAGGTGTCTGGGTCAGAAGCCACAGGTGAAGCCTCAAGAGCTCACATTGTTTGAATGCTCAATGCCACACACACACACACACACACACACACAAATGGTGTTTATCAGTGTGATTTCTCTTTCCCTTTCTAAAAACTGTGAGCACCCTTCCACCTTCCCAGGAAACGTACTTCTGCTGTTTCCTAGCTCAGCCAGGATGCACCATTTGCATATGTCTTATCATTATCAATATAGATTTTAAGAACTTGTCTTTAAATTCTTTTGTTTCAAATCAAATTTCGCTCCCATGAAACAGACAAAGCCACTGCCCTTCACGTAGGCTTAAGCTTTCTGATTTCTGACAACATGAACTTTTAGATACAAGGCTGTCTTTAACTTTTTATGTCAAGTTCACGTAGGATATGTATCATAATGATCCACCAGCTTCCTAGAGAGCAACAAAGAATTCCAGATGTGCCTTCATCTAGGACATGGAAGTAGGATGCAATACATCTTACCCTGAAGGATTATCCTACTCATAGGAATAGTAAGGCACAACATGAAGAGGTACAGATTCCTAATTTAGATGTGATAGAATTTTCACCTTGCTTCTCTCGTTTCTAAAAGTCAATTTCATTTTGCAGTTAGAGATCTCTGCTCTTTTAGCATATGAAGAAAATCTACCACTCCTTTCCTATTTCCATTGTTAAAAGTCTCATTGCAGTCACTTCTCTCCTCTCATTACATCCTTCTTTCTCTCATACTATTTCTCTCCCTTTCCTGAATCCATGAGTGTTAGGATCCTAAACATGCGCAGCTTGGGATCTTGCTACGTCCCCACCTTAAAAAGCCGGATGCAGACCCCCACCCTCTCTCTGTGTGTTCTCTGTTCCTGCTCTGCTTTCACCATCTTTCTTTCTCTCCAGGTCTGGCTCTCCTCCCTTGTATCCCCTACTTCTTTCTAATAAAGCTCTTTGTAACTCTGGTGGTCGTGGTCGTGGCCCATGACTTTTCCGCTGGTACCCAGCGCCACCACCAGCGCTGTTTATCATAACCATCAATGAGTCCTTTTTTCTTTCCTCCCTGATAACTTTCTACAACTAACCTATTACAGAAATAGGCTCTCTAATGCTTTTGTGAAAAAGCAATGAAAACTCCCATCACCATGGTGTCCCTGGAGGAGACACAGGTCTTGGCTGAGGTTTTGTATTCAATCCACACAGGGCTCTCAGGACCTAAGAGGCTGTGTAGTCTTTAGGAATATATTCTTCAACAACCTGAACAGTATTTTGCCCTTCACACTCTAGTTTCTCTGAAATTAACCTGAGAGAAACTCTTGTGATCCTAGTGAGAGAATAATGTGCTCCTGGTAGCAATAAACACATTCCCTCATCGGATGGTCAAACAAAATATTCAGATTGAAGTTGCTGAACCCAGACTTCACATTCTTCCCAGGATCCCTGAGGCCTCACTCTCCTGGTGCAAGCTTGTAGACTTCCCTAACCACTACCAGGGACCACAACTGCCCAACTCACAACAAACAGGAAGTAGGGCATGTGGGGCCCGGTGAAGTGAACTCAGAGACACAGGAAAAGCTCAAAGACACAGGAAAAGCGCAACACCAGATTTCTATCATTGCCCCAGTGATGTCCTGCATCTTGGTTAACTACACAGCTCAGCCTCCTCCCCAGGTCTAGGCAAAGTTCAGATACCATCTGTCCTAATCTCTCACCCAAAGAATTAATTCTAGTGGAAACATTCCTGCAGCTGGGCCATGCAACTTCTCTCTGCCTGTTTGTAGAAGAGCTTGAGAAACAATGTGAACAGAGTGGGCTCCCTCTTTTGCATACTGTTTTTGTCTTCTCTTGTGCAAGCTAAACTGCCCTGGTTCCTCCTTCACTATTTATTGAATACTTCCTCTAGGAACTGTGTTCTCCTCATTGCCCTACTGTTAGCATGCTTGGTTTCAAGACCAGTTTCAAACTCAGTAACTCCAGTCACTATAGTTGATAAAATATTAAGGGCATATTACTATTCTGGCCTGCTTCGTTGATAGGTAAATATAAGTTTTTAGGAGTGATTGTTAAACATTCCTCATAAATTGTGTGTTGTGGAACATGCCTATAATCCCAGCAGCAACTTGGAGGGTAAAGAGAGGGTAACAAACTCCATGCCACCCTGGGCTATTAAGCAAGAAGACCCTGTCTCAAATTTTAAAAGAATACATTCTATTACATATGAGAGTGGATATTAGCCATTATTTAACTTCTTCCACATCTTTTTAATATTCACGCAGAGAAATGAGGAAAATAATAGCACATCAATTTTTTTGCAATATCAAACAAACTTTAAAAACATCAAAGTATTTCAAGATTTTTTTTTCCATCTCGTGCATGCAGCACCACACCTGAAAAAGAAGTATAAGCGAAACTGAAAGAGCAATGAAAATTAATTTAAGATGAACAGGAAGAAAGGTAGGTGGAAAATCTGAGTATCCAGAAGTTAGGAAGAATCACGTGGAGCGTAACTAGACATGGGAAGAAAACTTTAAGGAACTGCTTTTGAATATGTGTCCATGGGGAAAATGCAGCTTTATAAGTATATAAATATTTTTTTAAAGCTACAAATCTCTTCTCCCTTCACAGCTTGAGTGGCCAAATACTAGACACTGCCAGGTCATTATACTTTACAGGAACAGGCTGAGAAAAGAGAAGGAGAGAGAGAAACCAAGGAGACACGAAAGAAACCGGAGGAAGTAAAGAAGCAACACACTGAGCCAAACGTATTTGCCTCCCTTAACCACCATTTCTGCCCAAAGAACAGCAAAGGGGGGTCTTTTCACTGTCAGCCGTCCGTCCTTCGTGTCCTTCCTTTATTGTAGCTCTACCCATGATGACTTCCTCAGTATTCTGCAGAAACCTTTCCTACCCTCAGAATCTGGAGTGCATTTGCGGCAAAGCACATAGCATACATGCTGAGAATGAGAAAACATGAGGGAGAAGGCACTGGACTGGGTGTACAGAAAGAGAGAGAACAGCCTCCTCCTGACTTCAGAACGTGTCTAGTTATGAACAAAAAGAGTTGTGTGTGACCTTGTGCTGTGTGCTGTGTGCTCTGTTTCGCTTTGTTTGGCTTGGTTCTGTTTTCCAGAGGATAGCATCTGTTGAGAGACCTTCACAAACGCAAAGAAACTCTGCTGCAGGAGAGGAGAGCTGTGTTTGCTGAAAAACAGCAGCCAGATGCAAGGCAGACACTCACTGGAGGGCCGTTTCACGCCCCCTGCATCCTGGGTTTGGGCTTTTCCTTTTCCTTTGGCCTTTGCTCTGCATTCCATTTGCATGCCGTTCTCCTTGCTGAGTGGAGCAGAACAGGGGAATCCAAACTGTTGACTTCCAGAGTCCTCTCTGGGTGTTCTGAGAGTTTGAAGCTGTTTCCTAGTACACTCAGGATAGTTTCTCAGGCTATCTACAAAATCTCTCCCACGTCTGTGAATTTATTTTCAAATTTGGTGTTTCTACCCATTAACTCTTTCAGATAGTTTAGTTGCTTTGGAAGCTTCCTGTTATGTATAAAATTATACCTTATATTCACTCCAAGCTTCTTGGTATCAACACAAGAATATAATGAGCAGAGACAATTTAAAACAAGGGTTTTAAAATAGACAGGTTTTAAGGCAATAATAAAATATTTAGATTTGTTGTTGTTATCATTGTTTTCTGGTCTCATCAAAGGAAGGTTTCAAACAGTCCAAATGTGTTCATTTACGCCTACAGTATGCTCACAATAGTAACCTGGCTCTGCAAAGATACAGCTTTTGGTTCTTTGTTTATTTAATACAAGACATGGTCCTTGCACCTACATAGTTTAAAATTTGAACTAAACCACTTGGAACATTGAAGGGGCCAGCAGGAGGAAGAGAGGTCTCAGGGGGACCAGATCTGCCAACCCAGTCTTGAACAATGAGGATCCCTGCAGAGGTAAAGACAGAGAGGCCTCCGGTCTGGGAACAGCCAGATGAAAAGTATGAGAAAGGGAACCTTTGAGAGCATTCTGGAACAGCCAGTAAGCCTAGAGAGGAAGCCAGCAGAGAGAGCAAATTAATCCCTTAAGAAAGTTTCAATCTTTTAAATTCTATGAAGAGTTCATTTTTCTTCTCCTTAGGATATCAAGTACGTCAAGCAGGCTTTCCTTTTTCCTCTCATTTTCTTTCATTTCTTCCGCAATTATCTCAGTCTCTATTTTATTTCTCTCTCTTTTTCAGGAATCTGTTTGGTTTTTTTTTTTTCCAAACAGTTTAAGGTTCACAGCAAAGTTAAGAGGAAAATGTAGAGATTGCCAACCAGAGTGGTCCATCTGTTCCGGTGGTGAACCTACATTGACATGGTCATTCTAACCACGATCAATCACTTATCATGGTTTACAGCAGAGACCCAAGAACAGAACTATAAGCCCACTCTTGCTCAATCTCATAATGTGTGGTTAGAAGGAAGTTCAAGCACATCAAGGTCACAATGTGGTCTTAGCATGTACTGAGCCTCGGGTGCTCTGTTTGGGGAATTTTATGAGCATTTCCTTTTGCATTTTACATAGAGATACTTACTGTGGTGGTTTGAA
The DNA here is from genome assembly GCA_902168405.1 of Peromyscus aztecus. Classification (NCBI taxonomy): domain Eukaryota; kingdom Metazoa; phylum Chordata; class Mammalia; order Rodentia; family Cricetidae; genus Peromyscus; species Peromyscus aztecus. The sequence continues at coordinate 71,787 of CABHPQ010093277.1, forward strand.
TAAGAATGACCACATAGACTCATGTGTTTGAATGCTTGGCCCGTAGAGAATGGCACTATTAAGTGCTATGGCCTTGTTAAAGTAGGTGTGGCCTTGTTGGAGGAAGTGTGTCACTGTAGAGGTGGGCTTTGAGGTCTCAGATACTCAAGTCTGGCCAGTGTGAAACAATTTTTTCTTCTGCTGCCTGCAGATCATGATATAGGACTCACAGCACCATGTCTGCCTCCACACCGCCATGCTCTACCATAATGACAATAGAGTAAACCTCTGAAACTGTAAGCCAGCCCCAATTAAACGTCTTCCTTTATAAGAGTTGCTGTGGGTTTCCCCATCATGATCTTGACCCTCCTTGCTCATATGATCCCTCCTCCCTCTCTTCAACTGCTCTCCAGGAGCTCAGCCAAGTGCTTGGCTATGGATCACTGCATCTGCTTCCATCAGTTACTGGATATAGGTTCTATGATGATAATTAGGGTAGTTACTAGTTTGATTGCAGGGGAAGGCCAGTTTAGGCACCCTCTCTACTGTTGAGGCCCTCTGAATGTGGGTGACAGTTGTGAGGCTTGATCTGTTTGTGGGGCCCATAGCAGTGGAACCAGGACTTATACCAGGTGCATGAACTGGCTTTTTGGAGCAAATTCCCTATGGTGGGATGTCTTGCTCAGCCTTGATGAAGTGGGGAGGGGGTAGGCCCTGCATCAACTTGGTATGCCAAACTTTGTTGACTACCCAAGAAAGGCCTTACCCCCTCTGAGGAGTGAATTGAGGGTGGAATAGGGTGAAGGTGGGGGAGGCAGGAGAAGGGGAGAGAGGGGGAACTGGGGATGGTATGTAAAATAAATAAATAAATAAATAGAGTTTCTGTGGTCATGGTGTCTCTTCACAGCAATAGAAACCCTAGCTAAAACACTTACCTACTTTCAACTCCATTGGAAAACTAAAATATCACCAAAAAAACAGCACACAAGAAAACCATATGTATTTCACTAAAGTTTGGGAGAATTTGTGAATTTCTCTCTCCCTTAAAGCTGTATGACCCGGAAGAAGCCCCATACAGTTTATGTTCAAATGGAATCGTGCAGATTATTACAAAATTTCTGTTCTATTGTTTGTCACTGGAATTCCCATAAAATTTCTGTATCTCATTGGGTCAAAGTTCATATAAAACTGTGAAGGACTGATAGACAAAGGAAAGGAAGGAACTTGAGGAGTAGGGGCCTGTGATCATTAATATCTATTGCCAATTTGGTTGGGTTCAATGAACACCTAATGAATCGATGGACACATGGAAGGTGTGTACACAAAAGTGTTTCAGTGAGGATGGAAGACCTGCCCTGAATGTGGACAGCAATGCCCATGTACCAGGCCCCTAGTCAGAATCCTAAGAAGATGGAGAAAGTCGCCTGAGCAGCAGCCTTCATCCCTGGTCTGCCTGTCCGTGGATGCAGTGTGACCAGCCACCCCCTCATGGTCCTGATGCCGTACCTTTCTTGAATGATGGACCAAACCTCCTCATACCGTGAACATAAACAAATCTGTCTTTGTCACAGAAATGAGAAAGGCAACTAATAGAGTATCAGTTATCACTATCACTTTGTCAGAATTATGTAGAGATACGCTTATATTTTCTAATTAATCCTTCCCACCACCCTACAAGGGAGGAATTATTAGCCCATTTAAAATAAAAGGAACAACTGAGGCTTACAGATGTCGAATAATGTTCTTGAAATCACATTCCATCAAGTCATCATGCTAGGACTTATGATCGCTCATAAACACCATGAGCAACAGAGAAGAGAGGAAGATGAAAGATTTCAGAAAAGAATTACAGAACTGACGCATAGAAAGAAGAAGACCACACAGCTTGCACAATGACTGATGTATCTTTCTTTTTAAGCGTGACAGTGCTGAGAGACAGCTCAGAGGTTAAGAGGACATTTGACTTTTCCAGAGGATCCAGCATCTACATCCGGCTCCTCACAACTACCTGTAACTCCAACTCCAGGGGATCTAATGCCGCTGGCCACTGTGCCACTTGCATTCATCTGCACACACTCACACAGAGACACACACACAGAGGCAAAGACACACATGCACACACTCACACACAGACACACACACACACACTCACACACAGACACACACACACACA